>JABUQX010063581.1:2500-26998 GCA_015478945.1 Trachelipus rathkii | reverse complement strand
CGGATGGGGATGATTGAAAACCTCCTTGAATCCAGCGATCTGATTCTGAGACCTGATCAGCTAGATTCCTATGAGCAGAGGCCTCGCGACCCCCGTTATTGTTCACAGTTGCGATGAATCCCTGGAGGGGGAAGCTGATTTGAGGGCTTCTTAACTTTTAATCCTAGACAAGGTTTTACTTTTCCAAGTCAACTGCCGAAAAATTTTAAACTCCTGTAATAGAGCCCACTTCTTGGGCATAAAAAGGAAAAACCTTAACAAGTTAGTATGGAGGAGTCAGTTCCTTTGTTGTCTTCAAAGTCCTTAAATTCTTCAGGTCCAAAAAGAGGTTAAATTTTTTTTCTCCCTCCTCTTGTAGTTCCTATCTTCCCCTATCCATTCTCTGTGACGACATCAAATTCTACCATAAGTTTACCTGAGATGCGAATTCCGATTCTAGTTATCCGAAGATAGATTAATTAAATATTTCATACTAGTTTCCCTAATAAAACCCTGGTGATGCCCTGAGTGGTCACACCACGAAGAAAATACTTACCCCTGTTTTTTAGATTATTTGATTTGATGTATTCACATGAATACCCTATTAGAACTAACTATCCTCCATCCTTTCTCCTGGTAAGAATTAACTTAATTAAAGATGAAGGTTCTTTATAGTTTCCCAAAAACACAGCAGTTGGAAAGTTTATTAATCGTTTGGAAACATCTAGGTTGAATCTTAACGGATCACCTTCCTTTTTTGGATCGAACCTAAAACTATTCCGCTTCGTTGCTCTTACTGAGATTTTACATCTTCGGCAAGAAATATTGGTCTGGGTGATTTGCCGACTATGGGCAAACCTTTTTTTAGCCTTGATAGTTCTTCCAGCTCCCAAAAGACTGAGTTTTATGGTTTCAGCCCGCCAAAATAGTAATTTTTCCGAATAGATCGCCCGTCGGCTGAAATGGTTTCCTCACCTGTCTCGGAGGAAACTAGAGTTGTCCCTTTCAAATAGTGGGAGAGGTAATGGGTGATCCCACTAACGTCCAAATTGGCATTCATAGTTAATTTGACTTTGGTCCATATAGATAAGTTGTTGTGGAAGGTCTGGAGGAGAATGCAATAACCTGTTCTTCCCAAGCACTAGGAGGAGAGGGTCGTCCGCCCGAATTCCCAAATGTTATGTCAACTCCACTGGGGTATACGCGCCACCGGAGACGAACCAGTCTTTTATAACTTCTTCTCTGAGTTGTAAAAATTGACATATGATTTTAATCTGAGTTGAAGTAAATAAGCACAGAGGGAATAAAAGTTAGCTTTGCTTCATCTATTTAAAAAATTTTTTCTGGCAATTCCAATCTACTTAAAGTTCTGTTGTTTAACTACTGCTGAAAAATTAATAAAAATTAGCCAAATAACTATCTTTGAAAAACATTTAACCAGGAATAAGTTGAAAAAAAAAAATCTATTCCTATTTTATTAATCCCTTAAGCAAACTTACTTTGAACTATTGTTCTTAAAAAAATCCTCTTCATCTATTGAAGTTGTTTGAATGTATGCTTTCCAGTATGCTTGAAAAAAAAACCCTCCTAGTATAACGATTCTGTGTAACTGATCTTGTAGTGTCTGATATATGTATGAGCACAGACTAAAGATTATATTAACTCAAACTACAATCTGAAAAGTCTTGTGTGTAAAATGGATTTCGCCTACTTTATTAACCAACAATGTTTGAATATAGTATACAGCTACATATTCATACTGTTTTATACGTTTAATTTCCCTTTTAGTAATTGTGAGAGATAGTCATCGAAACCGCGTAACCTCCAAAAGAAGATATATAAAATTATATTGTGAACTGTATATATATATATGTACTTATTTGTACATTATAATTAACCAGTTCTCCGGCTCCAACGAGCTTGTCATGTCATGACAGGTTGTGGAGTGGAGAGCTTTAAATTTATAAAATTATGTCGACATTTTTCTTGGTTCCTGAAGGAGATATGGGAGGTTCTAATGATCAATCCAGGCTGGATGAGTAGATTTTCCCTCTTCGCAATCGTAGGACAATGGATAAGTAATTGAGGAGTATATGAGGAAGAAAATAATTCACGGAAAAACGAACGTTCTTAGGATGTTTGTATTTCCGAAATTGAAGACTATACATATCCCTAATCAAAAAAAAGGTCTTTATTAATGAGGTATGCCGGTGGTTTCGATGAACAATTTGTAACTTTCAAAGTCTGAAATTCTGACTATGAAAGTTTAGTTTAATACCTTTAATTTACCTTTAATTATTTTACAAGCAAATTTATATAAATTTAATTTTTTTTTTTTTTTTAAATCTCCGGATCGCGTTCAAATCATTTAAATATACAATTATGATTTTATCAATCAAAATTACAAATTTTAAAAATAGAAATGTTTCAAAAATATTTAAGATTTTACTCTACTCATTTTTTTCTCGCTCCGTGACACAGTTATCTATTAATAACCTTACCTTGTAGCGTAGGAAATATTAGTTCATGTATTTTATGTAGGATTGGAACTGTGCTGTGGGTGTGTCAGACGCTTAACATATGTTATTGATGTCTTTTCGGATGATGAATGGCCAGTACCATGGCATTTGATTGTTTCAAAACCCATTTTCAAAGAGTGCCTTTGCTTTTTAGCCATGGATCCTCTGAAGCTATCCTTATTTTCGAACCAAAAAGAAGGGTATCTCCGAAATATCAACAGTCGACAGTAGCCGACGGGCTTCCGACTTAATGCCTCCTGACGTTAAAAGTCTCGCTTGTATATCACGAGTCCTCAACTTTAAATGCTCCGGAATCTGCAAAAACATAATCATTCTGGGCTTTAACGACACCCCTGGCAAAAGGAAAGAGCTCAAAAAAACATTGATTTCGATTGATGTCAGGCAATCGGTTGTGTCTTGAACCCCGACCAAACGAGTTAGCGGTTGGAAAAACGTTTCCTAGCATTATAAAGATTTAATTACTGGAATAACCAAAAAAATTAACATCCTCAGCCAAAGGTTAACCTCTATATAGTATTACCCTTACCAGCCCATGCAAGGCAGCGATATGCACAGCTTAAAAAAAAAGCGTATGCATCGAGACTGGAGGCGAGTAAGTTTAGCAAAAATATTGGTGATCACTCAAACTATTCGTGCAACTGAAAAGCCATGAGGTCAGAAAACACACCTGCCTGCACTATTCACCACGTATTAAGCAATAGATTCGAGTAACTCATTGAGGGAAGAATCCACGATATACGACATGGACAGATAAAAAATTCTTTATCCACTGGACCACCGAACAACTTCTGGACTTTTACATATAATCGTAAACATCATAAGAAAAAAAAGAGGTGAAGATACCCAAAACCCAGTCAAAATTACCAGATTCTCTCCCTTTTCTGATCTAGTAACAACAATATTATGATTATTCCTACTCTCCTCTGTGGTTGGACGGGTTGCACCCAAATCGCCTATTTTTAATTAACTTCATGGAGAAAATGGACATCTTTTTAAAATAAATAAGAAATCGCGTGTGAGTGATACCCTTACCCACACCTTTGACCAGGTATTTAAAACAGCAAAAAAAAATGAGAAGAAGCCGCATCACTCCTAGGTTGCCATTCCTATAGAGAAAACTGGAGGAATTGACCAAAATTAATTTACCACCTTACCCTATGGTCGTTACCAAATATTGTCCCTAATTTATAAATGTCCCGGTTTAGATATACCCCTGAAATAGCCTCAATCTTGTATTCAGGCAAAGAAATTTTTCTTCATCATCATCACATCCCATCAAAATACTTCACTATCCAAATTCTTATGCACAAAATTATCCTATACAGGAACCTCAACCTTCCTGTAGTACGCTTTAACTGCTCATTCGTAACCATCTTAATTAATTAATTCCCAATTGCAATGTTAATCCTTTGTATCAATCCTTCATGTTAGTTAGCGCTTCAACTGGTTCCAGCTTAACTCGATGACTACTTTAACTAAATTATACATCACCTGCTTTCTTGTTAATTTACCAGTTACACTTCTACTTGCTTCAGGTAACATCGGCTAATATATCTTCGTATTTGTAATTCCTGCAACCGCGGCTGGATCCCCAGATTCAAACTTGTACTGCGTAAACAAGTTTGAGACTGGGCAATTGGAAACGGAATTCAGTTGGGAAAGATTATGAAATGAGAATTTTTTTTTGTCAACGGGGGGGGGGGGGGGGCCAAAGATGAAAACCTTCACATACTGTGGGCTCAAGAGTTTGAGAGGTATGAAAAGAAGTTCTTGTTGGCTGATTTCTTCTACTTGAAACCCAACGCCCCCATATAGTAAATCATAACTGTAAATAAATTTTGGTATGCATTGATTTTGTATTGTATATAAAATATATGAAGTCCTGAGTTATCCTTCCTCTTACTGGGTCGTGTAACTACACTCTTTGCCCGACACTTCCAGCTTTCTCCTAGCTTGAACGACGTGGAAATGGAAAGTGGCGTTTAATTTAGTGGGGGAGCAATAAAGGGGATATTGTCTCTGTGTTTTAATATTATGCTAGGCAAGATTAAACATATGAGAACCATTCTCATTAATGGATAATACACCAATGTGGTTATAAGTTCCCCATGTCGTGTTTAGGTTTTAGAGTATTATGGCTTTCATTTAAAATAACAACTCTGCTAGATTTATATATTTATATAGCCTTTTATATTTATTAATCATTGTTTTTTATTACATTGTAATATTAATTTGATGAAATTCTTAAAGCCCAGAAAGCATTAGAATAGGTACATATTTAATGTGGCTGACTTTCTGTTGGTGGTATAAAAAAAAAAAACTCTTCCGTGAATGACCTTATCATGAGAATAAATTGAATCTAAGGTCAGTCTACCTATAATGATAATGAATTGTTAACTTTTATGATTTATATTATAACATAATATATTATAAAGTATGGTTTAAGTATTGATTACAAAATTGTAAACTTAAAACTTTACAGTTTAACCAAAGTATAAAGAGCACTCAAAGAAAACCTTGTGTAAAGAATTAATAAAAACAAAGCCCTTTTAGAAGAATAGGCTGAGTTAAAAATATGAATATATTAATTTTGAAATGTAATAAAAAAATATAAAATATGATAAAAAATAATATATACCAAATAAGCAAGTAGGTAAAAGCCTTTTCTAAAAAAACAACACTGGTTAATTACTTTCTTTTTTTTTTTTTTTAACAGGCTTCTAATACCTGGGATCATCTCTGAATTTTCGTATCTGTGATTTTGTATCTGGGCCTTATTGAGTCCAGATTCTTGGATCCTTATTATATCCTGAAATCCATTCTTGGATCGTAATACCTCAAAGAAAAACTATTATTCCTTAATTCAAAGCTAAGTCATTATATTGTTAATCTAGCCTCCTATTTCCTAATACTTACCTTAACTTCTTACATGAACCAATATTTGGAAACTACTTTCGTTTCCACTCTCGAAACTTTTATAATCCTATGAAGCTTTCTAGAGCTAATGTACATAATATATTTAAAATAGATTTAAGGACATAAATAATAAAAGTAGTTCACTTTTCTATTTATTCTTTGTTCTGTGAATTAATTATTGGGATTGTTTTTGTTGGCAGTCCATACTTATTCATTTTACTTTATACTTTATTTTTTTTAAACTATTAATAATCCTTTCTAAGGCAATGTGAATTGATGGGTGTTAACACACCTTCCTTCTTCCCAACAAGTATATATTTATAGAATTCTTACAAACCTAATTAAAGATAGATTTTTCTGGTGTGTCAAATCCCTGATTATTTACTTTTGATTAATTATCTTTTCTATTCTTGTGATCATTGAAATATAATTAGATTTAAATCTTCAACTTTAATATTCAGTCAAAATCTGTTTATGATAAACTTGAGTTAGTTTAATATTCAGTCGAAATAACGTGCAGTTACACCTTGTTTCATACTAACTTAACATACTAACCTAACATACACACAACTTGTTAATTATAGTGAATAAGATACTACACGTGATCTTCCAAAAGACTGAACCCAGTTATTCAGGCAAATTAATATAGAACAATTTTATTAGTAATTTGAAATCACAATCCCTCCGATAAGTTCATACAAGTTAGCAGGCCGATGGAAGTCCTAAATGACAAATTTCGCATACCGTTACGGAGAAAACCTCTAAATGCTGCTCGCGTTATTACTCCCTGATTGGGGGTCATTATGGTTGCTGTGCTACGTAGTACCTTTCAATAACCACTATCTGCTCTTCGAACATTCACTAAACCTAACATCTGGTGTAAATCTCCTATAAATGTGACTTTCGTAACCTTCTTTAATTCTTCAACTAATATACTACTAGGAGAAGATGCGAAGGAAAGAGGAGCGTAACTCACCGTGCAGTGGTAAAACAATGTTGTAGTCCCAGCCTTTCATCTTCCTCTCCGCCAAACGACGAATATATTTATATATATACTTATATATATATTATATATATATTATATATTATAATAGTAATAATTATATAATAATATATATATAATTAATATAATATAAATTATTTATAATATTAGTCGGTGGATACCTTAAATTTGCAGGTGTAAAGACTCGATATCACCAAAGAATCTGTTAAGGAATTCCTCAAACTAGCTGAAACCCCAACAAGAATGACATCTCCGACCGGTGAACCACTTCTAAGAATGCATTTAAATGGCATAACCGAGGAGCTTGCTTCGTGTGACAAATAAAAAACAAAGATCACAGAGTGGAACCCCCTATCTGTAACCCTCGGCAACATGCACTGATATGACATGGTGACTTTTCAGCAAAAAAATAAAACCCTACTGAGAGAGAAGAGGATTTTGATGTTAGACTTTGATAAGTTGATGGCCGAAATTGCATGACATCTCATTCACGTTCAGACGAATCTCAGCTAGGAGCCTCATCGGAAAAGACTGAAAGGACAGTCATTCAAGGGAGAAAAGATTATTCAAATTTGCAATTTGTGAAATAGGAGATGAGGGCTCTACGGAAAACATGGAGATGCTGTCTACCAGAAGAGAATCCTTTTCATGATGGTGGCATGTGAATGGCGGCCTAAGTTTCCATATATATCAGTTGCTTGCAAGCAGAATATTTATCAGCCCTCCCTCATCAATCGAGAGCGAGCGTATTTTTAGTGTAAGTGGAAATGTAAACACCCCAAAAAAAAGAACAGGCTCTCGCCAGAGATCAAATTCATCCACGGAAACTATTGTTTTCGATCCAAAAATTATAAATTGTCGCACTTTAAATGAAGATGAATCTGATATTTTGCTGCAAATGATGGATGTAAGTATATTATTATTTATGTCATGTTTGAGTAATGCGGTTTTTTTTTATTTTTTTTTCAGCTGATTAATTGAAATTTCTTTCTTTCAGTATTTTATTCTCAGTTTTAATGTAGCTAGTTAAAAGAATCTTCTTGAAAATTGTAATCATGTTAAAACATTAAAACTAGTAGCTAAGCTTTGTTAATAACTTACTGGAAAATCTGGATAATGAATTATTTTTGAATAAAACGCAACATTAAAAGTTATATATTATAATTTGAGTTTATTATTCCTTAAAGATTTACATTTAATTTATAAAATAAATATACTTGGTACAACCATAATATGAAAATAATGACTAAGTATTGTTCAACAGGGAATGCAACCTGATTGTTGCCAAACAGTAACACAACTTTTCTATTCATTTATTCTGTGTAATTTATTAATTAATTAAAAGTATCTTATCGTCATCACATTAATTAACATTTTAAGAGTATCGGTATCGGCCCTCTTTCTGGGTTTGACATCCCTAATTATATATATATATAATATATTATATATATATATATATATATAGTAATATATTATAATTTATATAATATAATTATATATATATTATTATTATAAATATATATATATATAACATACCGATATATATAATATTACTATTATATATAATTATATATATATATATAGATATATATAATATAATATTATAATTATTATATATAATAATATATTAATATATATATATATATATATGTATTTGTTCTTATATTTGAATCAGTTCATTTCTGAAAAAAATTTTTCTAAGTTCAGAAAAAATTTAAGTTCAGAAAAGTTAATTAAGTTAAGTTTTTTAAGAAAATTCTTTTCAGTTGGCAAGTCTTCTTGCATCAATTCCAGAAGCTGCCCACTAAAGAATTTCTTAAAAAAAAAACTCTTAACTTAAAAACTTTTACTGAACTTATAAATTTTTTGAACTTAGAAATTCTTTTCAGAAAAATATGAAACTGATTCAAATATAGAACTTCCCATATAAATATATAGCGTCAGCGGGGTTGACTTGGACCCTGTAGTATAACTTCATTTCCCTAACTTTCCACTAATGCACTTGTTGGAATTTTTTTTTTTCTGAAATTAAAGGCCATAGTATAAAAAATAACACACAAAAAAATAATAATGGTAGTATAATTCTAATTAATAAAGTTTTATTAATAGAGTTTATTAAGCTCATTTCACTGCGGGGGGCTCACCCTTGAGTGAACGGACGCATTCTGTTTATAATTTACTCTTTTACATATAAATTCAATGTTGGTATATTTTAGATTGTTTAGCTCGTAATTATTGAATAATTGTTGATCATTATGTAAAGTTGATGTAATATGTGAAGTATTAAATGGTAAATTACATGGATACAATAAGAATAAAATAAAAGATGTGCGGTGTGGTGTCCGAGTGTCAACCCTCTCTCCGCTCATGAAAATTTTTATTTAAGTGTTTTTGACTGAATATTAATACGTTGGTTGATTGTGATGTATGGAGTTAAAAGTAATGTGAGGTACATTGAAATAAAAATGGGAGATAATTGGACAGCGTTGGAAACTGAGCGATGGTGTCAATCACCCCATCAACAGCCTGTAACATGCCTGTTTTCCGATCGCGACCGGAACGTAGACGGCGGGGTGTTAAGCGGAAGAGTACTGATTTGTTTATAGCTAAAAGTAATTTTTTTCGGGTTTGCTAGTTTGAATAGCTAGAGCATACGTGAGTTTAGTTATATATCACTGAAAAAAATCGGATTTTAAATACCAATTTCCAGCAAGGGAGAATTATAACGAATAGCTTAAAAAAAATCAGTATTTTTCAAAAGTATATATTTCTTATTTTTTTTGAAGGTCATTGGTATACCCCTTAATGTTATTAATATTTTTTTAAAAAAGCGGATAAGATAACTCTCGTAGGAATTAAAGATATCTAGAGATAAGACTGTGGTAGTACTACCGCTTTTTTTTTGGGTTGGTGGTATTTGTGTGGCTATAAGATAGCAATAATTTTTTTGTTATTTTTTAATTTTTATTTAGTAGTAAAGTGTTACCCCCTTCTAAAAAAAGTTTTTGGGCCCATCACCCTTTTATTAATTGGTTTATTTTGTATATATATATTTTGATAGGTTTCTTGTATTTATATATATTTTTATTTTGATTTTTGATTTTATGTTATTTTATTCATTATATAATTAGTATATATTAGTTATATATTTATGTTTATATTATATTTTTTATGATTAGTTTTATATTTGTTATGGTGTTTGTATTGAAGTTACTTTGTATGTTGAGATTTTAATTTTATTTTGTTTGATTTTCATTATGTTATTATTTTACTTTAAATTGTTATTTTTTGTGTATTTATCTTATTATTAGTAGATTAGTCTGTGTGTTCCTTCAGTATGTTCATTTTTTTGTGGCTATCGCCTAGTGGGTGTGTTTTTTAGTTTTTATGCCTTTTATGTTTGTTATTTGTATATCTTATCTCTACGGGTATGTTGTTGTGTGGATTTGTCTGGGTTATTGTTTTTGATTATCATTTAATCTGTCTCAGCTTGTAGATGTTCTACAATGTTTAGAAGTTATATTATAGATTTATATAGTTTTATTTGATATGATTAGATTTTATTATATATATTAGTATTTTCGTTGATATTATAATGCATTTCCCTGTTCTTTAATAATATTGAGGGTTACCAACTGTTTATGCAAGCATGGAACAATTTCTTATTAAAATTAATTTGGTGGTTGAGACCGAGTTTTTTGGGTTTTGTGGGTTGCTTGGTGGCTGGACAGGGTGTGTGGGTGTATGGATCCCCATACGTCTATGCATGGATCTTTCTCTTATACAACCTTCTTATTCTCGGCTTAGGAACCTCACGGACGCTTTTAATGAAAAGATTTTGTTACAGTGATGGTATTATTTTGTTGTATATTTTTTTCTTGTGTTTTTTTTTTTGTATGAATTGTTTGTGTTTTTTTTTATTAGACTATGTATTTGATTTATTTCATAAGTATGTTGTGTTTTTGGCGAGTTTTTTTGTTTCGCCTTTGATGATGTACAGTCTATATGTCTTGCAGCTTTGCTGTGTTATTTAGTGTTCTGAGTTCGCTTTTTTCTGGGACCATTTATTTTATTATTTGGTTAGCCCAGTGCCAATGCTACATATACTCTCTCACTTGAGTAAAGCTACTGAGCTGTTTGTATGGATCAGGCTCATTGTATTCATTGCAAGCGTTTTATCTTAAGACCGTGGTGTTTGATTTTGGTGTGAAGCATTTCTGCATTTGTTATGCGGCTGCTTTATTTAACACTTCAGTGTCCACCAACTTGAGTTATGGATCTTTCTTTGTAATTGTTGGTTATCTAGTCTGTTTTTCTTGTGATTTAGGTTTTCAATCATTTAGCCACTTTCTATTTCATTGAAATTCGCCGTGTGTTTCTATGGCATTCTACTACTTAGTAGACGTAGCTGTGAGATGTAAGGTTCCCAGTAGAATCTGTGATTGTATTTACTTGTAGAAGATGTTTTGGTTCTGTTTATTAATTTCATTTTTCCTTTTATATCAATACTTTCGAAATGATTGAAGTTTTCGGATTGAAGTTTTCCTTGCAAGCTTACTCAATTATTTTTTGTGTTTATGTTTTTTTTGTTCTGTGGGTGGTGGGGTGGGATAAACAGTACTGGAGAAGTTTACTATTGATTTGCCTACCAAGTTCGTGATTTTGCATTTGATAGTTATTTAAAACGGGTGATATGTCGAATCGGTTCTTTTTGTTTGGTGAAGTTCTTCAATCATTTGCACTAATCTTTTTGTAATGCGTGTATTTCTTCATCGCTTGTTCATTCACGTACTGTACTGTGAGGAAATTCGTTCACGAGTCCGGTTTTATTTAGTGTTCTGTTTAATTTTTAGTATTTTTTATTGGTAAGAAGGTTTATGTTTGGTTCTATGTAGATTATTTGTTATTTTTTCCTTTTAATTGGTTTCGAATTAATAGATTGTACATAAAATCACAGAAAATTATTGATATTTGTTTTTCAATCTTAATGTAAATTATCAAACTTAATCTTTTCTATTAACTGTCTATTCTATATATATGTTATACAAAAAAAAAAACTTGCTTTTTTTGGTTTATTAAGTTTTCGGGTGAATATCTTATTAGTATGTTCTTTAATTGCTGAATATATTATCAATTTTGTATGATCGTATTTTATGGCCTTGTAAGATATTTAATTCGCTAAGCCGCAGCTTCTTCCTCAGCTGCTGTTCTCAACTCACATACTTATTTCATCTTTTTAAACTCTTTATCTATTGTTGTTGTCGTTTGTAATGATGTTGGTATTAATTTTAAATATTTTAAATGTTTAAGTATTTAATTGTTTATTATAATGAGGTATTAAATTCTAAGGTTAGAGAGATCTTTTCTCAGAGTTTTTTCAGCTTTTTTTCAAAGCTTATAATGCTTAGTTTTTTTTTTTTTTGTTGTGTTTGTTTTTTTTGTTTTTGATTTATGTTGTGTTTTTTTTTTTTTTTTTTTTTTGTTTTTTGTTTTTTTGATGTGGGTGTATTATTGTATTATTTTCCAATGATTAATAATGATTGATTATATCTTTTTGAAACGATAACTTGGCATATATAGAAAGAAGTTCTTGTGCGTAATTCCTGATCAATTCATACGATATGGAAGTATATTCTATTCCAAACAATTTGGAAACTTCTTTGATAACAGTGAAGATATGGAATATCAAAAGCCATTTTATGAATTTCTCTTCGACTCTATTATGCATTTTACATTTTTTTTCTTCTTTCTAGAATTTCATCTTAAGTATTTTATTTATTAAATATTCTTTATCATAATCTTATCAATTATATTACATCAGGCAATAGTCCCTGGTCAACAACGATTTAATAATAATTCGTGATGTCGAAATTGTGAGGCGGATTTTAACTCGGTCTATATCATCTTAATATTCTGTATTTTATAATTATATATTTTTTATTGGCTTTTTATACTATTTGGTAGTATAGGTTTATTATCTATATTATAGTATTGATTTTTTTGTTCATATACTTTTAGTATTATTGAGATTGTATATTATGTAGTTGTTTGTATTATATATATATTATATTTTAATATATTTATGGGTTTGTATATTGTTTTAGTAGGTATAGTAGTTATAGGTAGATTTTATATTATATGTAGAGTTAAAATATTATTATGTATTATATTTATATAGGTTTATATATATTTATATATATAGTAATATATTATATTTTATTTATTAAGTATTATGGGGGTATTTTAGGTTAGTAGTTGAGTGATATATATATCGAGGCTTTAGCGTGTCAGGATATCATTTTCTTAATTACAAATGTAATTCCTGGCATTATATTCGGGTAGAAATACTACGTGATACTGCTATGCAAGGTGACATGAGTTGACACAGTACATGTAGCTAAAGTATAAGTACATGGAAGTACTTTATGAAAACTTGAATAATTAATTATTTTTTTTTATTGGTTATATATAATATATATATATTATAAGGTTATTTTCGTAAAATGTTTTATTAGGTAGGTGTGTGTTTTTATTTATATTATTTTAATATGAGTGTGTAGGTTTTAATACTAAATAGTATATTTTATTTATTTATTTATGTTTGTCTTTATATATATATGTTAGTGTTTTGTTATTCTATTTTATAATATTGAATTTATATTTATGTGTTTTTATGGTATTAAGTTATTTATTGGTTTTTATTTATTATTATTATTATTTTGAAATGTTTTATAGTTTATCAGAATATCTGAGTGTATATATATATATAAGATGATGTTATTTTTTTATTTATTGAGGTGGAATATACTAATTCTAATTGTTTCGGTTAGTATTTTTATTAGTGATATCTCATCTAAACTTTCAAAGTTCAGGGATTAAAATTTAGAAATATCAACAACAACTTGCGTGGTTAAGTATTTATATTTCTTTTTATCATGGGTCTGTCGCACATTAAGATTGCCTATTTAGAACATCTTTCATTGATCGCAGAATAGCTGATAATGTGTGTAATCAGTGAAATAACTCAATGTTATTTTTTTAAATGAGTAAAACTTAGTGAATCACCATCACCCACTCATCATCTTTCTGGTTTAATAGTAAATTCGTGAAGGAATTTTTGTCCCCTTTGGAACGAAAAAAACTCCTTTCCCCTTGAGGGATACTCATCCTACTCTGCACATATTTCTTTGCTATTTTCAAGTTAAATTTTAACACTTTTATATTGAAGGGGAATTTTTAAATTAAATTAAAAATTTAAAATATGAAATTTAAAAACTAAAATTAAAAATTTATGGAAAAATATAACATACATATAATCTACTTATATCTTGCGATGTTTTAAATTTAAATATACAAAATAAACACGGAAAATTTAATGTAAATTTTTGGTGTCGCGTATAACCAATCAGTTTTAGAAAGTCATTTAAATAATCATCGTACATTTCACCAGAGACACTGTAGTTGAACGTTAAATATCTTCTTTTACAGTAAATCATTACATTGAAAGATTTTTTGAGGTATTTTTACTTCCAGATTTTACGCAATGCGTATTATTACTGTTTATTTTAAATGGGTGATTTGAGTTTACAAAGATAATGGTTTAAAGCAATTATATTCCCGAATAAGATGCAGATTGAATGTAAAGTGCTGTATGTAACTTACTTCAATAAAGCTCTTCATTACATCTGACTCAGAGGGTCTTGGGGTCTGAGAGCGATTAGGAAAAAAATCTCTAAGAATTTCTTCAAAACGAAGTGCGTCTCTTCCAACGAGTTTGGGTTGGTTTACTTTCTTTCCAACGAAGTTGGGCTTTTTGGTTTACTTCTCGCAGAAGCGAGCTTCTTATTATAATTTCGGTTTCCTGACCAGTCCATTACGATAGTTTCGCGCAGTTTAGATGCTGTTACTAAAAAAAAACTGCCCTACAACTGGTCATCTCAACCCGTAATAATATAATTATAAGTATATATTTATACCTATAGTATATGATACATATAATAATCATATATATTATATATGATATAATAATATATATATATACTATAACTATATATATACTTCATATTATATACTACTTACTACTATATATATATACTATACCTGATATCATATACATATATATCCTATATATAATATATATAATACTATATAATATATATATATATTATAATCATATATATATGATTACGTTATTATATATATTTATAATATTCATAAATATATTAATAATTATATTATATATATATAATTATTACTATATATATATATTAAAAATAAGGGACTTTCAAAGATGACAAACATTCGTAAAACAGCCTGTTTTACAAAAAAATAAAAAATAAAACTTCTTCTTTTCCGTTTACTTCTTTCTGTTGTAATCATCCCAAAAGCTACAAAGAAAGATACATCCAAAAGCCGGTCACTACAATGAAGTCAAATGTCATGAACACTCCTATCAAAGGGAGCTCAAACATGCACATAACAATTATTTTACCAAAACGACAACCCCTTTTCCTGAAAAACAAAAAACCCCAACCATAAGAGAAAACCCTTCTGTTAATTAAATCTCACTTAACCAATAATAGTCTGTACGATGTATATAAACCTTAAAAAGGAAATGATTTCAAAACCCTCGTAGCAACTTTATAAAACGTTTCCCGCCTTTTTTTTGAGGGAACCATTTTAATTTTGGACAGCGGGTAAGGAGTTTTAATGCAGTTAATACAAACAAATTTTCTTTTTCCGTATTGAGACTTCACTTTGATTACAGGTCAAAACAAACATAATTAGCCTGTCAATACTTGATAAAGTTGAAACAACCACCGCCGCCGTGTTCTGTATTTATTTTGTGCTATTGGAATTGGGGTAAATATCTTGGCAAAATTTTGACGGAATTATGAACAATGTGCAGAAAATTTTTATCTCCCTACTTTATTTTAACTATCGTGGAACAGCACTGGTCATGAATAGTGCGTTTTCGTGGAACCCCGTTTAAAAAAAAATTCTGTTTCTAAGGCCACCCCCTATTAAATTTATCTTCGCGAACCCCCCTTTCAATCTTTACCACATTTCAATGAACGACACCAAATTGAACATCAATTTTAAAACCCTAAAGTGTATCAAATATTTATTTAAAGTTTTGATTAAGGAGTCTTTTAAATTTAGAAGAGAAGGAATAAATTTAGTGAACTAATTATTAAAAAAATAACCTTTTAATTATAAAAATATGAAAACAAAAAATCCCAATAATAACAATAATTAAAAAAGTGCCCATATTACAACAAGCAAGATGGGAAAAATGTGTGAATGTTTCATTGTATCTTTTCATGCTTTTCTTTCCTTTTCATTCATTTTTTTTCTTATTTTAAATAGACATAAGATTCTAGTATTTTTTGAAAAGAATTTCGGAAAACCCATTTTTGAAGCCTTTCGCCAGACTCCCTGAGGTCCACGGATCACAGGTACAAGGAACAAGCTGATCTAGACATTATTCTTCCTCATCGGGGACGAAACAAAAATAAAACAAAAAGACCATATTTCACGTATTTCGATCTTTAAACTGTTGTGCACCGTTTTCCTTCTTTCGAGTTTGTTACAATGCATGAATATTTGATTAACTAAAGTTTCTCGTTTGATCAGCCTTTTTGGCGGCGAGGACAAGATCTTCCAAGGTTAGATCCTAATTATTTTATCTCTTTGTTATATTAGCCTCTAGGATACAACTTTGCATCTTTATAAGTCTGGATTAATGTTATAATATTTTATACCTTTGATTTAATGTAGGAGACTGTTCTGGTCATCAAGTTTGGTTTCGATTCACTATCAGTTTCACTGATAAAACTAAGCCCACCGAGCCAGTATGTGTGTCAAAAAAATACACAACAAAATTAATTTAGTGTAGATTGGTATAACAAATAGATCTTTTTAGACTGGCTGCAATAATTTGTCATCTTTCCAAGTATAAGTTACCCATTTTCATATTTGTCATGCCGATACTTTCTTCTGTGAAATGGAAAATGGGCGCAAAAACATAAATTTTTTTTTTGCTGTTAAAAAATCATTTTGGTAATTCACACACGATCCTTAAAACGCTTCCTAAAATCCTATCTTAAGTTGTTTTACGGTGCATCTCAATTTTTTTTTTCTATAATATATTTTTTTTTTTACTTCATTAGTATGCTCAGTAAACTTCTTATAAATGTCTCATTGTTTTCAAGTTTTTTTTCAAAAAGGTATGGCATAATCATGCCGTAACCCTTTAAAATTGGGACGGTCTTCTCTTATTTAGGGTGGACCCTCTCACACCTCTCTTCTTCTCTTAGAGTGGACCCTCTCACACCTCTTTTCTTCTGTTAGCCTGTACCCTCTCTTTCGGATTCGAAAAAATTTTGAAGTGACTTTCATTATGTTCATTCTTTTCGATTGAATGTTTTCCGATTGAAGATTTAGTAATTTTTGCCTTTTACTCCTCATTTAATTCTATGTTTGCTATCACCATCGTACCAATAATCCTCCATTCCTTTCTATTGTTTCTTAATCTTCTTGCAACGACCGTTAATATTTGACCTTGAAGTCTCCTACCGAAAATATTCCTCGTTTTCAAGTTCTGCATTATTTGTGAATCCTTAGGCTTGCACTTTGCGATACCTGTCAAAGACGCCTCGTTCTCTAGGCGGATCTGCTTATACGCGTGTATTGGACATTTTTTCGTCTTTTATGATTCTTAACCAGGTTGTTCCGACCACTACCCGAAACGGACAACTCTCGGATTTGCCGGGACACGATACTGTCATTTAATTTACCTTCAGTCTACTTATATCCCTGGGTCGCATATAAGGAAATGTTCTGTTCGTGTGTGTATCACTTTCCTTTATAAGAAATGTCTATATTCGAGGAGTGGAAAAACTGCGCGAAGTGATACACCAAGTGGTCTGTTTAATAACGTCTCAGTAAGCAGGTAGGCTAAGCTCTCATCATATATTTCTTTGCCAGCAAGACCAACCACACACACCGTATCTACCACGCACACACCACACAATATTATATAATATTAATATACCCAAAAATCATCAGTGTGAATTTGAGAGAAATTCACAGCCTCTAGTTCTGCATTGGCAGTTGACGTAAACCATTTTAGCCTCTTCTTCTGTTGAATAACGAGTATGAATTACGGAAATCCCTGTGTGCCATGAGCCACCACTTCTACAATTGGGATTGTTCGCTCGGCCCACCGAAACATTTGTGCAACGGGACGGAGAAGTAACTGAAAATAAAACAAAAGCTAATTCACTTTTGCTTAAATTACAAAAAAATCAAGATATATAAAAATGAAATATAATAATTTACCCTTCTTCCAGAAAACTTAGTTGTTTGATATCTATGGTTTCAAAAAATTTCGGCACAAAAAAATAAAACAGAATATATAACTTTAAATTCGGAAATTCTTACCATAAATTATCGGATTAAGCAACTCTGCCCTTTATATCAGGATTTAAGTTACAACCATTGACCCCCTTGGATTCTAGAGTTAAGGCGACTCATCCCGACAAGGAGGAATGTGGTTTCCTGACTTCTACGAGCAGAGATTATAGTCAATAAACTGTTGAAGCTGGCAACGCTAAGAACTTCCAACCTATTTTATGAATGAAGACTTAAAATATTAAATCAGCTAGTATAACCTTTAATATTATCAGATTAATCTATCCTTCACTTGACAAAAAGAAAATAAAAATCAGGAGACTAAATGAAGCCATTAAATTATCCCCTTTTATTCAACTGTAAATATCAGGAGTAGATTAGTTACATTATGAAATAGATAAAAGAAAAACAAATTATTTTAATTCTTGGTGATAACTCTTTATAGATCAGTCTTCCTTTACCAAAATTACAAAAATCTTCTGCTCAAAAATGCCCATCTTTCCATCCGAATTTTCAATCATTCACCAGTAATTCATTCTATACCTGCAGATATTTACCATTTCAACTTTCCTCACTCTGGCCCATCTACCTTCCTCTTACTAATTGACTCTCATCTCCAAAATGGCCTATTCCTTTCTTTGCCACCATTACAAAAAACACACACTTATCACTATCACTCTCCTTTCATTCCCTGCCATTGCAGATTTTTTTCGAAGGACGGATTTCCGCCACCACTTCACCCCTCCACACATCTTTTCCATTTCATCAGTTACGGAAAGCACCATTCCCTATTCATTATTTTCTAAGCAGAATTCCGTTTATTCTCATTGCTTAAGCCTTTTTTCGGCTTGTTCTTTTCCAGAAGAGCTTCCTAATTCTCCTATGTAAGTCCCCATTCATCCTCCTATCTTCCAAACTGCTCATTACCTCTTTTTCCTCCTACGTATGCACCTTTTATAGTATTCTTTTTTTTTGTAAGCATTGGCAGCCACTGCCGATGGCCGTTTTGACATGACAACAAAGCCTCATTTTATGGGCTTTCTTTCTTACTTTTTAGACCGCTAGCATCACCTCCTCATTCCACCACTCACTCTGTTTAAAATTTTCTTACGTCCTACTTAAACACAATCCACATATTTCTTTTTGAACTGCTTAACAATCGCCTTCAAGGTTTGTTTAGTTTCTAATCTGTTCACAGTTCCAAAAACTGATTTACTTCTGGCGAGCGCTCTTAAAAACTTTCATTCCGTATCACCTGTTCACTTAGACTTTCTCACGTCTTAATTCTTAATTCTACCCATACCTTTTTCCTATCACCTTCCTCTTCATCCAAACCCCAATTCTTTTTAATTTCACATTTAAAACATAAAATCAAAAATGATCCGAAAATCCCATTCCTAACCCCCCTCACTGATTTTTAACATCCAAACACATACTTCAACATCCCCTTCTTCAACCAAATTACCAAAATTCATCATACTTTTTACTTCGAATTATCACTCTACTGCCCAACTTTCTTTTTAAAAATATTACCTATGCAAATACTCTTGTGTTTAAAGAAAGTGATTATTGCACACAGGCCTCTCTCGCTCACATGAAAATTAAGCACCTGTCCTACCAGTTCCATTTTTCTCCGACAACAAAGCCAACTGTATGTTACCATCCCTTTTTGATCAACCTATCCAACAATTTAGGTCACCCAACACAATCACTCTGAAGCTATTACTGACCCAATCAAAACATCCTTCAGATTCTCCCAGAAATCGAAAACTCTCTTCAACATTACCCTCAGATGAATTATATGTCGCAACCACACACATACCTTGACCTTCTCAAACTTAAATTTAACCATTAGAATTCTAGTACTCACGCACTAGTACTCTCTCTATCACAAACCACAAATCAGAATTGCAACTCCTTTTTCCCCCTCTCATTCCTTCTACACCAGCACATTACAAACACATTTCACACCAACACCACTCATGTTCATTGTTTCCTTCATCTTTGCCTTCAATCCACAACGAGCAGCAAATGTTTGCCCTTTGTCTAAATACATCGCATCACCTTCTCTCTTCTTCTCCTCAACATTATATCCTCTACATTCCCTATGTACCCATACAATTACATACATTAAGATAGAAGCCGCCGTTTACGGCCTGGATCACGACCTTCTCGGAGGCATGCATTTAGCCTTCCTGACAAAGAAGATAAATGTGTAGTGGGGCAGCCCAATCCAACTACCACCGTCCCTTTAGCCGCCTTTCTATGACACGCAAGACATACGATGTGGGCAATTTTCTCCCCCATACATAGGGATATAAGAGTTAGTGATGTACTGTTTAAAAGAATGTTGTCTAGAAATAAGGGCCGTGTTTAATATAAGTATGTGTAATATGATATGGATACAAGGGTTGTGGCGTGTCTGATAATTTGTCTGGAGGATGACTGTGTATTATGCACGCAGAAACAAGAAAGGTGAAAAAACCCTTATGGCACGGAATGTCATGATAATACCATAAGCAAAACGGGAGGGATAATTTTTATCGCTGCGCAGTACTGCGCGCTTACTCAACCTCTAATAAATATATTAAAATATATATATTTATATATATAATATATATATAAATATATATCTAATATTATATATAATTTATAAATATATTAATATATATCATGCATTTGTATATATTTAAAATGTAAATGCACCTTATACATAAATATACTGAGAGAGAGAGAGAGGAGAGAGAGAGAGAAGAGAGAGAGAGAGAGAGAGAGAGAGAGAAGAGAGAGGAGAGAGAGAGGAGAGAGAGAGAGAGCAGAGAGAGAGAGAGAAGAGATGACTGAGAGAGAGAGAGAGATGATGATATTTGACGAGGATGGGAGGAGAGAGAGAGAGAGAGGGAAAAAATTTAAAGATGGAAGGCAGAACACCTTCTCAAATTCTATTTTCAATTTAAGGGATTTTGGAAGGCAATTAATCGTCATTTAAAGTTGAAGTATAAACTTGTTATATAGAGTCATTAGACGTGCATTGCAATTGCAGAATGAATACCGCTGTAAATTCGTTATAATTTCTACCAAATTCAACGATTTCCTGTGTGAAAACGCCACTCCGAAAAATAGAAAAAAAGAGGACAAGAATTCAACTAAGCTTTTAATTTCCTTTCCATGGAAAGGAATTAGAAAGCTTAATTTTAAACTTCACTTTCTCTCGTGCTGGACCTTGGAATATCATTTAATTGTTATTCTCTTCCTGATGCTCATTACTATCCGTATTTTCCTTAACTTTTGTTAAAATTAGCTGAATATAATCAAATATTTCACTGACCATGAAAGTTAATCCATCTCTCCTATTAAATCTCACAAGCCTTGGGATTTAAGCACTCTAAAAAGAAAGCAAAATGCATAACAAACCTCATTTTCTTCTACATCTCTTTTTCTCGATTTTCATCAAAAGAAATTTCTGTAATCTATAATGTTGTTGGTTACGCTATTCTCATTTGTCATTTTCTAAATTCCACTACTAACTTTTTTCCTTTTTTTCTCTAAAAATCCAGTTAGGCGATTTCATTGGTTACCAAAGGCCAACCCTTTCTTCTAAATCTATTCATAAGCCTCGTTGAATTTTACTATTGATTTCTATATATTTGGACAAACCTTTAGTAGCTAATGCAGCTCACAGCTCATCTCTGCATTCTATTAAATATGAACCAACATCCATATCTTTTCTCCTCTTAATATTTATTTCTTTCTCCTATTAGATTCCTCTGTTTCTTGTATCTGTGTAATCCTGTGAGATATTTCTGAAGTCCCCTCTGGAAAACGGACATTTGTATGTGGCATTATGTATAACTTCAAAAAATGGTTGTAATAATAATAGACCATGTATTCATGCGGCAATATTTTCGTTATAATGCTTATATATTTAATTACACTTGGTCTAACATATTTTGTAATTTCAAAAAATTTCTAGCTCAAATAGAAAAAAACTTTACTAAAATTTTTGGTCGGGAACAACAAAATTGTGATAATAAGTTTTTATGTATTAGCTCTTGGTTTTTGGAACTATTTACATATGTATATAATAACATAGAAACTCCATGTTTAACTATCGAAAAGATAAATTGAAAGCTCTTTCAATATTCATAAAAATAAGTAGCACAACTACCAAAAATGTAAATAAATTTTATGTGACAATAATTATATTATAATTTGCCTATGTGTAATGTTTAACTTTTCATGTCATACAATCCATAACCTCACATTTTAATGTTTAATCTCTTGAATGACATCTCTTTGCTACTAGCTTGTGAATGGTTTCTGGGGTGTCTCTTGTCATGTCAGCAATAGTCGCAAAGCATGGAGGCCGTTTCCATACCTTGATACCTTCTTTCCATTCTAGATATATCTTTGATGAAAATCGGCTCAGCCATATTCGTTCCGCTCAGCGCGCCAAAATGTCAGGTGGAAGAAGTCCAGGTGGAGAAGTGTAGGAAAGATGGATCTTGAGTGACATGTTGCCACCCTAATTGACGAATACGTTTCTAGAAGTGTATCCACAATATCACGTAGTTATCAAAAACCCTACGATTTCTAGGAAGGCCATTGCAACAACAGAATTTAGGCAGTGCTATAAAGCCGCCACATAGCCTCAAAGTTATATATATATATATATATATATTATATATATTATATATTATATATATATTATATATAATATATATATATATATATATATATATATATATATATTATATTATATATTATATATATATTAATTATATATATTTATATATATATTATATATATATATATATTATAATATATATATATATATATATCAATAATTATATATATATATATAATATATATATATATATATATATATATATATTATTATATATATATATATTAATACTCATTATATATATATATATTCCTTAAGAAGTATACGAATTTGCGGACCCACCGAAAGATTGCCCCTTTCTTTAACTTCACATGCACTGAGTTTTTGAAATTGTTTTCTGCAGGTTACTGAAAACCGTTCTCCATCCTGTCCCCATTGCCCTTCACAAAGTTTTCATGCAGTCCAATTTTGATGTGTAAAGGTTGACAAAAGAATTTTGTTTCTGTCTACCAGAGGAGGATGTTGACATTTTCTCACCTGGGCAAAGAGATTTTCACCTTAGTGGCCAGACCTTACGTTGTAATGAGAAGAGCTATCCCGATAATCTAGTTACAGAGGGAAACAGCAATACTGGGTGTATCTTAATTGCATGCCCCAAAACAGCTATTCAATGATCTTGCAAGTTCCACAGAAGTACCAAGCCGGGAATGGTTCCGGTGCATTTATTGCAATGAAGAAAGTGCTTTTCATATTTGCCATTTACGTTTCTTTCATATGCACAGAATGTCTCCCAATAGAATTGAAGAAGAGAATTTGCCATTATTAGCAATACAGCTTTTTTAAACTTATCCTTAGAAGAATCTATGAAATAGTCCTCCAGGTCTTCTGGGCTTGTATTTCTAATGCAAAGCATTCATCAAACCAGGCACATCACAACAGGCAACAAGAGAATTCTCAGTTCGAAAGTATTGATTCAGATCTTGTTGGCGATTTCTGTATGTGGATACATTAACATTAGGTAGTAGGAGATTCCTTTCTTGAAGCCTTGATGCCAAAAACTCTGATTTGACTTTAAGTAGGTCTAGGTCTAGAATTAAATCATTTAATCCAGCTTGACAAAAACAATTTTGGCTGACAAGATTCTTGAATGTCAATCACAAAATCCGGATCATTTGATGAGGAAGGACAAGGTGGGTAGGATGTCTGACGGGATTTTAGGGTACTTTACAGTCGCCTTTTTTTTCTTGACATGCCATGACTGACGGGATGTATCATGCAGAAATAGCAATCGTTTGCATGATTTAAGGGCTCCCTCCAAATCATTAGAATGGCAAAAGGCGGGCCCCGGGCCCCCCATAGAAAAAAAAAAAATTTTGCGGGGGGCAAAAATTGTTTTGTTCATCCATCGCGCAAGCGCACAGCATATGGTTAATTGCCATACAATGCTGCGGAGCCAGTGCTTGTGCCTGGTCTCCTAACTGATACCGAAATATGCACGAATGCAGGCCTTTATGATTGCGAGTAATCCGACCGTTTTGGTCAGAAAAAGTAACCAGACACCACACGTAACAGAAAACTGTCCGACCGATAATTTTTACAACTGCCTGGCATTTCTCGTTATTTTAAAATCTCAAAATTGATTATCAACTAACGGAATATTTTAATTTCTGAGTAAATGAATAATGAAACATTAGAACTTGCTTCAAATATATAATTATATATATTATATTAATATATATATATATATATATAATATATATATATATAATATTATATATATAATAATATATATTATATAATATATTATATATATATATATAGTATATTTATATATATAAATGTATATATATATATATATATAATATAAATATATATAATATATATTATATATATATATATATTATATATATAATATATATATATAAATATAATATATTATATTTATATATATACTATTATATATATATATAATATATAGACAAGTAAATACACAGCATTCCCATGTTAGGGACAGGACC
>JABUQX010063580.1:0-37500 GCA_015478945.1 Trachelipus rathkii | reverse complement strand
GGTGGACGCGTGCCTCATACCCTCTCTTGGTCGAGAATGCTTGGATATGTCTACCATAGCGTTTCCTATGTCCTATTCAGCTATATGATCTTTTCCCAATCGGTGTCACTATAAGTGTGTGGGTGGCAGAAATACTCCATAATTATACATCTCATTTACATGTATGCAGACAATATGGTTGTAAAGTCAAAGGGTATATCGCCTCAGATATGATCATCGTGCGGATGTCTACGAGTATAGCTCATTTTTAGTTAACATGTGAAATAAATTATGAATCAGAGAAAGAAGTGAATGAGAATTCAGTAAGATTAATGTGAAAGATTCCTGAGAGATATATGTAAGAGTGTATGAAGTACAAGTAGATTTCCAATTAAGATTTTAGGAGATAATGTGTCCCCCGTAAACAGTGTAAAGAAATCTTACCTCCCGAAGGCAATAATAAAACGATAATGAAAGGAAAAGGCATCAAGCAGGCGGGGGTCTCGCTTTTGGGGTTGATTCAGATATATAAAAATTTGAGCAACATTGTGTCGTGCTATCTCACCATCGCGGATAGGGATATAAGTGTTAGTATTGAGACTCAATTATAGGAGATTTAGTTTAAACGAGGGGCGGGTGTATATAGATAGCACGGATAGCACATCCCCGTACAAGTAACTAGGGGAGGTGGTATAATAGCCATCCGGTAGCACTACCGGCTGCTTATACCTAACTGAATTTCTCAGTTAGTAATTTCAGGAGCCTCAACATTTGCACTCCCTCGATCAGAATATGTATAAATTCACCCCACAGGCAAGGCTAACTATAGGACACCTGATAGATAGTATAGGAGGAGGGGGATTGAGTTTAGATAAGGAAAATAGGAGGTCTGAAGAGGATTGGGTCTCTTTTATGTATCTCGTGTGTGGTGATTGATGATTAGTATGCTAATAGAATACTCCATCAGTGAGGTCAGTTATGTATATGATGGTAGGTGAAAGACATGTGTTTTTACAGAGGTAGTATTAAGTGTAAGGGATAGTAGGTTTTCTCTATGGTCAAAAGAGTGCCATATGAATATTATTTTGGTCTATAGCTAGTATAGAAGAACAATGTGATGATAGTATGGTTTTAGCCGCTTCATATAATCTTCCAGTATTGTTTGTGTTACGGCCCGCTGTTGTCATCTGTACTCGATAATAGAGTTAATCCCTGCTAAACTCTGATTATCAAAAGCCAATATTGAAAATTAGCAAAGAGTTGATATGAAGATGGATACGATAGTAATTTTTTCCTACTCTCCGATTTATCAGGCATACTCATGTCTACTAGTACTTGTAATATGACTCAATAGGATCAAGTACGATATTACGATACAATGGATTTTTATGTAGTAGAGAGATAAGATTTTAGTTTCGATAAGGATAAGTGTATATGTATATACTGTGGCTCTTTCATCGCTAAATAACAAAAATGATTATATGGTTATAATCGCACGTCGTCCCCACCTTACGATAATAATGTCTGAGCATGAAGCTCTGTAGTGTGATTGCCGTAACTGTTCACATGTCAAAATCTCGCGCTCAATGTAGATCTCTAAATAGCTATATTACTTAAGTGCTTCTCTCCGCAATTTAGTTATGACGCTGGATATAAAAGAAGACATGAAAGCAAGGCCCCCCCAATCAGCCCGATCAATAGTCATATAAGTGAACAGATAATCATACGGAGATGTAGTATAAATGACGGCTAGGATAGGTTTAATAAGCGAGTCTTAGCGAGATGACGCAGTTGTGTGTACTCTAAAAAGTCTAATGAGATTGCTTTTATTATTAATTATTATATTCGGTTGGTCAGAATTTACACATAATTATAGTTATGTATTGCGAATATAAGTAAGTAGTCTGTTTATTTTTATATATATGAAAAGTGAGATTAATGTAAATCTTAGTGTGTTTGGATAAACATAGGTCTTACTAAGTGTTGTATTTGTTTTTTTTTTTTTATCTATTAAAAGGTGAGGGAGAATATTATAGGTATATTATGGGGGGGTAAATTTGATTCTTATGTATTTATTATTTTCCTTAATATTATTTAATATTTTACTTTTGTAATCATATTAAATAAATTAAATAATTATCTTTATTATTATCTATTTTGTTCGATGTCCAATTTAATTGTATATTTGCAACTAAAATGAGCTTCGAAATTATATATAACACAATTATAAAATTAGTATACATAAAAAATAATAATAAATATTTAGAATATTTTCATATAATCTTCATCAAATAAACGTGTTTATGATTCTCACCTCAAGTATTTTCAGAATATTAAAAAATAACATTTTAAAATTATGAAGTTATATTTCTATTTATAATATTTAAATTAATTAGTCTTTTAGTGATTCTTACTATTATTTACTGTAATAATTTTTATTATTCTCGTTTGTCTTTCTTTGAATAATAAATTCTTCATAATAATAAAATTTGAACTTTAGCAAATTAACTATTTATATATTATATATATATAATTATTATATTATTTTATATTAAATTATAATATATAGTATTAATATTAATCTTAATCAATTAAACATTTCCAATATTATTAGATAATATTATCCAATATGTATTCCTACATATTATATTTTATATATATTTATATATTAAATTATTTTATGGTTTTTAGCTATTATATATATTTATATAAGGTTATTTGGGTGAACTATTTTTATCTAAGTTTTAAAATTATACGCGTAAATTTTGAATCTCAGTATATTTTTCTTATGTTACCTCTACTAAAATGAAATACTTTTTTTAAATTTAATTTCGTAGTTTTAAGGTTTTAGTTCAATTAATATATTAAACTTTAAGATATATAATTATTTCTTATCTATTTTCTTTTCTATAACGGTGTAGTTAATTTGTATGAGTACGATGAATATGAGCTTTGTGAGCTCTGTTACCTCTTTTATTATATTATATACTAAATATAGGTTGTGAGTATATCATCTGGTAGTAATTCTAAGTGAATGTATATATCCTGGTGTGGGTTATATCTTGTGAATTCTATTGAAATTGGGTGAGGTGGAAATATCAAATATTATAAATTTATAAATAAGAAATTATTTTATGTGAAAAACTGATAATATTATGTAGCAATGTGAACTTTTCTAAAGTAATATTCTTACACTGCTTAACTTTATTAATTGTTCTACACGGTTTATATATAATTATCCTCTAGTGGTGTTTTACCGTTTCGCCTAATTGTATTTTGTATTAATGTAATATAATATTATTAATTATTTATCATTTAATTAGATATATATCTGATTGTTTATTAAGAATTAATTATTCTACATGAATTAAGCTAATTATCGATATATATATAATATTATGGTTTCATAGATATTCTTACGGCCCTATTAAATATATTTTTTTAAACTTATATAATTTGATTGAAATTTGTTTTGTAGATTTATGTAATCAGAGTAATACGTCTTATCGATTATTTAACTCAAATAAATAAAACTAAAATTTTAAATAATAGGTATACCTATAGACCTATAAAGACAAATTCGAATACCGATATCTCCTTAGTGACCTACCCAATTTAGGCTTAATTAAATGTGTGTCTTAAGCGATACCGATAACTCATTAGTGACTACAAGGTTTATGTGTCTCGATCTCAGAATACGTATCGCCGATACATGTATCTGTCTATCTCTCTATCTATCTATCTCTCTATCTCTCTCTCTCTGCTCTCTCTCTCTTCTCATCTCTCTCTCTCTTCTCCTCTCTCTCTCTCTCTTCTCGTCTGCTCTGCTCTGCTTCTCGCGTCTCTCTCGTTCCTTGAATTCTTAGTATATATATGTATTAGTATATATAAGTTTCCTCATCTTACCGTATCTCTAGTGATAGACTATATTTTATTTATCTTACCTTTGGTTAAATTTTTGATAATAGTATTATACTACTACGATTTTTATGACTCATATAATGTTTCTCATACTATACCTTAAAGAGAATAGATAATAAATATTACGCTATATAATAATATATATATATATCCTAAAGCAGTTATGGTATATAGGTCTTTTAAAATAATTTGGAATATGATTTATATATATTTTATATATGTTATAAATATATGTAAGTATTAATATCAAAGTAATTTTGTAATTAAAATAACTGTTAGGTTAAGTGATACTTAGAGTATAGATATAATTAGTATTGATGCTAAATATTGATCTTATAACATATGAATTGTTGCAAATGTATTTTTATTATAGTTATTTTCATTAATGTTTAGATTTCTGTGGTGTTATATTACGATTATATAATATATATATACCTATATACCTATATTATATGTTGTTTATAATATATGTTGCAAAAGTGAGTCTATAGTGACTGAATTTGATGTCTAAAATAATGTTTTTATATGTTATTAGTATGTATTAACATCTGTTCAAAAAATAATAATTAGTTTAGTAACTATATATTACTCAAAATTTGTATTAATGAATGTTCAATATATAATATACTGTTATTGACTTTGATTGTGAACTGTTACATTGTATATAATGTTTGTCAGTAAATTGTTTATGTAATGAAATGTTATATGTGACATTTAGTATATAATAATATATAATGAAATTATACGCGGAAGATAAATATTATAGTAAATATATACAAAAAATTTCAAAATATATATATATATAATATTAAATTACTTAGGAAATCTATCCGTATTTGTTCTAGAAATCTTGTTATTAATTTCATATTAATATCAATATAATATATTATAATTTGTATTAGGGTATATGATTATATAATTCTATATAGTAATGAACTGTGGACATATATTTAAATAATTTGTTAAGTATATAATTAATTATATAAATATAATTATGTGTATTGGGAACTGATTTTAGTGAAAAATAATTTTGACGCGCACGAATAGATCTCTCTCTCGATATTCGTGTCGTCTCAATTTAAGATATGTGCATTAAATATTTTTCGCCAGGGACATTGTAACTCGATGACTCGTAATTTATTTAAAAAAAATAACCATTTTTAGATACTTTAATCTTCTTGTCTCTCTCTCTCTCTCTCTCTCTCTATTATTATATAAAATAATATTATTACTCACGCTTATGCATTATGATAATTATAATTTGGTCACTAGGTGTATAACTGCAGAGGCTTTCAAGAATAAATTGTGTGAATTTGAATATAGTGTTTATTACATGATTATATTTATTATGATTAATATCTCTGTTAATAACTAATGCCTAATAAGTTATATACGAATGTGCACAATTGTTAATAATTTTATTCGGTATATATATCGAACTATACTAGGACAATATATACTATATATTATAAATAATTTAGATATTAAGTTATAATGTTCACTATATAGCTATTGCCTTAGAAACAGTAGATTGAGGGTCAGAGTGAAATGTTCAACTGTAACCCGAGGATAATTATTATTTTAGCGAATCATAAATCCTCTCTTGATAGTCGCTCTTAGAGTCTTCAGTATATGATGTGAAATTAATTCAGATAAACTCATATAGTAATAGAGGATAATATCATATCTTATTATAATAATGAATGGTTTAATTAAATCAAAGTGAATAATAATATGATAACTCATTATGACATACTAATGTCTTACAAACCAATGAGAACAGACAATACAATATTAATTATATTACTCATGGTATAATAAATAAGTAAATAATAATAAAGAATATATGATAGATTCCATTATTCTCACATTGTTAAAAAATAACAAATAACAACTATTCACAACAATAAATAATAATTGTCATTTTAGGTAATAATAATAATAATAAATATAAGTAATATAAAATAATATAAATATAATTATTAATAAACTTTAAATTATTCTCCACTGATATATTAATAAATAATAAAAATATTACATGAATTAATAATAGAGATAATTTAGATATAGTAAATATAATTAAATTATATAATATATAAGTATATTTAGATTGTGCAATCATAATGAATAGTGAAAAAGCTATTTTCATTATAGTATTTGGATGATGATGGGAATAGTGTGGTGTGTGTCCAGTTAATTACGCATTTCTTTACGCAGATCAAATTGTTAGCGCTTTTTCTCCTTACTGATATGGTGGACATGTAGAAATATTTAGACCTAGTGGCGGGGACTCCATAACATAGTGTCTAAGGTTTCGATAAGTGTTGCTGATAGTGTTAAGTCGAATTTGTGAAGACTAACCTTCTTATAATAGGAAATGAGTTGATGGAGTATAAAGAGAAGTTAAACGTAGGAGTTATTGCTGATAAATCGTTTTGTGAATAGGAAAATATTTTCAACCAGACATGCAGTTTCTCATTCTTTCGTTCTCATGTTAAATTTTACTACCTTTCTCCTTCTGTCTTCTCCCTTATTTTAATAATTAGACTCCTTTACTTGCAAAATAAATAAATCCAAATGAGATGCGTAATTACTTGTTGACTTATATATTAACTGTGGTCCTATAATAGAGATAGAAAGCAACAACTGTTTCCTATACGGGGTTGTGGAAAAATTCTGTCTGTGATGTTACTTTGATCACTTCTGCAGCTAATTTTTTCATTCTATGCTAGGTATGCGGTCTGCTAGAGAGGTACTCGTTTCTCGCGTTAACGACGACAAGTGCTGTTTATTCATCTAAAGGATTAGTGCAGATCCAACTCATCCAATTGGTTTGTGGTGACTTTACTGACAAATCTTTCATCTCTGAGCAACTTCTGTATAGATAGTTATCTTTGCCTCTTATGACTGGTTTCTTTCATACTGTAATATACGGATAACTCAGAAGTCATTAGTTGATATGCATATTATCATACTAACTGTAATACAGGGGCTATAATTATATGTGCAATTTACTATTATGTATTTGTTGTCTGGTTGGCTTGTGAAGACAAATTTTACCTCAGGCTCACATCGTCGTCTAACCATGTGATACTCTTTGCCTATGGTCTCAATTACCTAGCACTCTTTATCCCTCACTGTCATAGTGTGTATAGTTGGAAATGTATCTTCATTCTGATCTCAATTATACCTGTTCCAGTGAACAACAAAGGCATAGATGCACAGCTTCTGATCCTTTAAATGTATCAACTCTTTCCGTCCTATTTGTATCTTCTATCGACTTGATATGTCTTCTAAATAGCATTGCTTTGAACCCTTGCTTCAACTTACTCGCTTTGTTTAGAATATTCATGAAACTCAGCTCCACCGATCGCCAGTACGGCTCTCTCTCTCGCTCTCTGCTGTCTTCCGTAAGTGATCAATGGTAGAGAGTCGGTTTATACTTCCTATATTCTATAACCGATTTATGGAGTTTTGCTCTTAGAACAGTATGCTTGGTGGAGGACTTGGGGGTGGCGCTTGACATTATTATTCTCTCAAATGACGCTATTGATCTGAGCTATGCAGCTGCATTGGTGCATTGCTCTCCAAGAGGCTCATAATCCTCTATTCTTTATTTGTTACCTGTATACTTTTTTTAATATCTCGTATGCATTTCTGTTCAGAATTCGTTAACTCTCTATATCTAATTCTGCGCTTACGTTAGTTGCATTTGGTGGACCCCTCTCGTTACTTATATCGCTCGGATCTCTCAATGTGGGAGTACTGGTTAATGTCACTACGGTGCGTTTGTCATATACTCCTTGTATCTCTCGCTCACTTGCTCCTATATTTCCTTACATTATTATCATTGTGATCTCTTTTTATGTTCGAATACCGGGCTTAAATGTCCAAGCTTCGTCTAACTTTATTCAGCTGGTTGACAATATTGTCCTCTCTCGCATGTGACTCTCGACTCCCTTCTTATAATTCTATTAACTTGACGTGGTGCAATTGTGTTAAGGATCATAATTGATCTCGATTAAGAATAAATTGTTAATTCCCACTTTTACTTCTGGAATGCCTATTCTTCGTCTTAAGTCTTTTCCCGATTTTTTCTACATTATTGACACTAAGACATTATTATGGTTTGCATCGATTATTAAAATTCAAATTTTTTTATTCAACTATCACTCATAGTTTTCAGTGGAATAGATAAATAAGATCTTGTGTGTATATTTCAAAGCTTTAGCTAAAATCAATCCGTCTACTTCTGCTCTATGATCTTCCTCTTCTCCATATATGTGATACCTCCTAAGACTTATCCTGTACTCGTTTCGACTTAGAGTACTCGTGTCTCTCTGGTGTTGAGACTAGATAATATACTAGATTATACGTGCATCTTAAAATAATCATGTGTAAGCAAATAATGATAACAAGATTCTTGGCCGATAACCTTTCACACTGTAATAAACAGTACCTCTAGTTGTTAGGCGGTCATAAGAACTGGAAGTTCTGTTTTTTTGAGTAGATCGTAGTGTTTTCTGTTTCTCCTTTCTATTACTCTTCGGAGGACTCTGTCTGTCTAATAACAATAATATATGCAGGAGCTCTCTTCAATACTTCATGTAATGGAGTACGTGCTCTCTATCATAATACATGTGGTTAGTTCGGTGGGGACGGTGATGGATCCTTCACCCAAGGGCTTTTTAGGAGATACATGGTTCTAGTCACGGTGCGTAATGCGTAAACTTTATTAAACTTTTTCGCTGTACTTTCTATATGATACTATCCTATGACCCTCATAGTGTTCTTTGCGTAGCTCTAGAATTCGTTGGTTTACTCTTTCTCTCTAATAGAACGAGGTGTTGCTATACCGCAGCTTGCTACAAGAGTGCTCCGAGGGTAATGTCCTTGTCTCTACTTCACTCTGCGTTAACTCAACCACCCTTTACGCGATGCCTTCCACCTCTGCCTTCTTCTAATAGTCTACATTTATCGTGTAGTCTGATATTTCTTCATTCTTGTTAGTCTCTTCTAACGACTATTACATTATTTCATGTGAGTTGAATTTGGTTCTCTCTTATGTCTATAGTTTTGGCTCTCTCGAGTCAATTCTCCTATCCTTTTTTCACTCTAGCTCTCACCTTCATGTACTTTACTTAGGGTGGATATGCTATATCTACACCTAGGTTCTATCTGCTGTTATTCTTCAAATGATCGTGAATATGTGAGTACTCTCTACACTATAAAGCTCTTGATTCTCGCAGCCTGGATTCTATGCTATAATTATCTGGGTAGCTGGTGAGGCTACACTTTTTTGAAATGCCATCATATCTAGTCACTACCCTCCCTCCTTGAATAGGGCTCTTGTCAGATAGTATTGCGTAATATTTGTGTCACACTGGTGATTAAAATCACCCGAAAAACTCTGTTGAATGTGGTCAGGTTACCTGTGGCTAAATGAAACTGAATTCCTTTTATCCCCCATATCAATGTCGTCAGTTCAGATCCGATAGTAATCCTCAATAGATAATCGTAGGAAGATTTTTATTTTGCTTCTCAATTTAGCTCTAGTATTGTGCATTCAATATGTTTCGCATATCTATTCCCACTACAATATTGTTGAACTCTTGTGTTCCATATACTTCTATATTTATATAGACACACTTTGTGGTAGTCTCTGTAGTACTGCACATCAGACTATATGAATCCGCTATCGACATCTCCTTTCTAGCGCCACTACTCATATACATCAATCAGGTGTAGCATATCAATGTAGTGTAGTCAGTCCTCTCGCTATTAGTCTCTTATTTCTACCTCGAGCAATAACACAACAATACTGGTCGACCCTACTAGCGACTCATATTTTACTTACCAGTCTTCCTCTTTCTCATCTTTCTGTCTATCGCTTTTTTACTGTCACGGCTCGAGCTAATAACTATACAATTTATAGCTCCTCTTTCATATTTATTGTGTGAATCCATTCTACCTCTCTCCTCAATATTTATTCGACTAATGACATGTTTTCTCATTTACTAAGATTTACTACGCTCTCATACTATATTTTTAGATTAACCGAGTCGCTAATATATGATATAGTGGTGTCGTGTCTCTCACTCTGCGATCACGAACTTCCATACTGCTCGGTAGACTCTTATAGTCCTCGTTAGGCATGTTGTACATAAAGAGTGAAACACAAAAAGTGAATAAGGTACCTGGTTCTCGCGAGTCTTTTAAGGTTAATTGATTCTGAAATGAAGTGTACATATGAGAGAACTCCTTGTTTCATTTTTATATATATATAGTAGGTGTATGGTCGAATGGCTGATGGCTCTCAGTCTCTTTGTATGACGTTACTTTAAAATTGATCGATGTGTTCATTCTGTGTATTGTTGCGTCTTAACAGTTTCATTTTCTTGAAGCTTCTTTATTTATACTTCTACTGTGTCCAGACAGTGGAGCGTTAGTGTTTTACGACAATCTCTCCATTTTGCTGTCTTTTCTGTTGAAGCCAGGAGGAAAAATACAGACTAATAAAGAAGGTGTAGTGTGGGGTGGTGTGGTACATTATTGAGGAGGCGTTATACTCTCCATATTATCTACCATCTTGCTTCTCTTTCTGCTGTCTCGGCAACTTGCTCTACGTCTCGCTCAGGTATACATATACGATGTGTAGGTCATATTTTTTTCTACTGTCTACAGTTAGTGTAGGCATCTTCTATATAAGGTGATAGTGCGCAGTGTCTTTTAAGATGTTGCTTCGTAGATTGTAATTAGTAGGAGCGGGTTGTTGGAGTATAGAAGTGTATTCTGTTGTAGTATATTTATTGATTGTATGGCATGTAGCGCTAATTATGTATAGCTGGTGATTAAGCTGTATCTTTTTTATAAAGTGACATAAGTGGGTCGAATATCAATTAGTCTCATAGTGGTCTTAATATGTTATTAATTACACATATGCCATTTAAGCTCGCTCTCTCATTATGGGCATACCTGTAATTCCAATAAATTACGTGCACTTATCTTGCGTATCGCTTGAAAAGTGAACTACTCATAAATCTATAGAGTTACATATACCTCTTATGGGTTTATACCTCATATATATATATTACTAAATTTAATCGTCTGCATATGGGCCTACTGACTGGCAAATATTTTATAGGTAATTTTGTATTTCATTTATATCTGTCTTCCATATAGATATAAATGCGGTTTATGGATTTATAGTCAGATGTAATACTTATTGATTTATCTGCGTATGATTCATAGCTATTCTATTGTTGTTATTTATATAGGGGTTTTAGAGTGTGAATGATATATTCTTTCGATTAAATGTGAGTGATTAAAATGGATGTTTGTATCATAAAACAGTCTTGACCCTACCTTATTATCTCTTTTATCCTAACATAATAATATTAGTTTACTTCTTTAATATATCAACTAAAGTATATGTGTAGATTCTGTATAATAATAGAATTTCGTGTTTGATCTTATATATAATTTAGAATGAAAATGCTGTGATAGTGTGTATAGAATTCATTATTGTGTTAATCTCTCATGTATCGTATCGAAGATATAGTATATTAATATGATTATTATGATTGACATTAGTGCATATTCCTATCTACTTTTCATGTGGGCTTTTTATCTAATGTTATGGTCTTTTTCATGCTTATTATTACAAACTGTGTCTTTCAATATTTTTGTTCATGTTAATCGCGCAGAATGATCTCTCGCGCAGTGTAATACGCTGGTCGCGATGCTTTGTACTCAACGATGATGTGATGAAGACAACATATTATACGTCATTCCGAGGTTCTTATGTCAAGATGACTTGATACTGTGAGAGATCACGATTATTAAGTCGTTCTGTCATCAGATAATAAGTTTCTTTACAGAGACTCATCAATTTGGATATCAGTGGCGTATTTTTTATATATAGATATAGATTACTATATAGCCGTATATTTCTCCTTTATCTTACGTATACTTCATAGCGGTATATCTACTCTTTTTATTATTATTTATCACATAGAGTTTTACTACACGATCATTATGTGTAAAGCTACAGTATATAGTATTCACGTTAACTCAAAGCTTTGGTACCTTCTTATTACTTACGTACCTCATACATTCTATAGTTCACACTTGATCATAATACTAATAATGATATAATTCCTCATTTATTCTACCTTTATCTAGAACTCAAGTAATTTCTGTAAACTCTATCGGTAGAGTCATGAGAACTCTAACTGATATCCTTATATATAATCTTAGTTACATTCATTTGGAATTCTTTATCTTTGTGACCTCAGAGATGCTCAAGGATCTGCTATGTCGAATGTTCTCTAGTGAGTATAAGAGTATTGTTGAGCTAGATGGAGCATGATGCTTAGTTCTGACTGAGAAGGGTGGGGACGAAATTAACTCCTATTACATTCTGTATTGTTATGTTGCATCAGAGCTTGCGAGGAGACTGGAGTCGGGAAACCAGGGAATGAGAGGTGATCATAGTTTCTCTACGTAGAGTGTTTTAAGAGGTTTGTGGAGGTTGTATGGACAAAGCGCACTCTCGCGTGACGATGCTTGGATCATCTGGATCACCACGCGACGCGCGAAGTCCTTCCGACTAGTATGTTACCGCAGGCTGGTCTACTCTCAGACGCAATAATATTACTATTGGGTCGCGATGCCTTACGTATATCCTACCGCTTTATGGACAGCGTTATTAAACATGATTTCTCCTATATATACGTATACCTATATTTTCTACGTATAGTTGTAAATTCTATATTACCTCTCTGTTCATATATCAGGTAAATGTGTAGCTTAATGGTATAGTGGGACAACTTTTGTCTACTTCGTCGAATACAATCAGTAGTAATTATCATTGCAATTGGAATCATTTACTATTACGGTCCTCTTATACTAAAATTTATATACAATCTTGTAAGGTGGCCCTATACATGAATTAGTTTTCTAATGCTACTATATATTATTCAGATCTCTTCAGTGTCTGAGTTCTTATCGGTACTGTCTCAGAATTACGAAATAATCCTGAGGTCTGAGAGGACTGACTATAATCGTACAAGGTCACCTACAAAACTAACTCAACATAGTAATTAGTCGGTGTACTAGTGTTCATATACTCTAGAGACTTTATATAATATCAATTAACTAGATTCATATATATAAAATATACTTTGCTATAGCGGGGATGTTTTCGAGGCGTGTTCACTAAGTTACTTTTACTTATAATTATGTATATTTATATAATATAATTCATATATATATAATTAAAAATATTTGTAGAAGCTTATAATTTGGTATATGATATTTATATAATGCTATTATAAAAATAAATATAACTATATACTAAATAATATATGTTTTACTATATATTCTTATTATCTTATATATTCGATGAGGATATAATATAAATATAATATATAAATATATTACAAATATTGGGGTTCTGAAAATACTATTATACTCATATTATGCTGTTATGATAGTGTAAATTATTATATTATTAGTTTCTTTCATAAATTGTATTTGGCATACTTACATCATATCCATAACTTATTTAAATGATATTTATAAGTTTAGCTGTGCCTTTTCGCCTCAATTTCATATTACTATAATCTAATATATTATTATATTTTGATAGTCCAGTTCCTGGTCTCAGCTGCAGAAACAGCAATATCGCATAAAGACAGCATATGTGAATACTCAACCATCGCAAATAACTGAGAGGGAATACCTGGAATAAATAATATAAGATTTCTATATTATTCTCCGTAACATTTTTACAATGGATAATTGATAAGTTTAATCAATGGATATTTTAAATTTATGTTTAACAATAAACCACATCCCATACTTTATAAGGTTTAAATTAAATACTAGTACTTGTAGATAATTGATAGGTGAATGTTATCAGAGTCGTGTTCCTGGAATTAAAACAGTAAGAAGACTCGAACTATGTTTACTGTCCTAGGTAAGTGAAGGAAACATGGCTAGAATGCTTTGTGATTTCTGTCTTTTCTTTTTTCATATAGAATATCCCACGTGGGTAATTACGAGAATCCAGAATGTGGGCAGTATTCTGGGAGTTTTTCTGCGGTAATTTATTGCCACCGGGGATCCGTAACGTGGGGTGTTGAACTTGTTCGTCTGTGCCTCCCTATATCTTCTGTCCCTCCGTCGGCTTCGAAATCCTCTGTTGCTCCGAATATAAAAAGCTTGCCAGCAATTTGGTTACCAGTAAATTATGTTCCAAAGCACAAAAACTATTAACACTCACCAATTAGCTAATTTCTTACAATTGTTCTCGGTGACAGTAATACTGTAGATCGCGCACTTCGTATATTGTTCATATCAGCTCGAGGTCCTCGATCTAAAATAGTGGCGGCATGTGATCAAATCCAATTGTTACATAATTTGCGAGTCGCAGGGGACAAAAAAAATGACATATAGATAGTATATATGTCAGCTCTTTGGTAGTAATAAATGCATATAGTGAATACACATTGAAATTTTTTTTTCTATAGTAACATCAATCGAAATGGAACAGTTTACTTTGCCTTGCTACAAATCAAAAATGTTATATTTTATTTACTCGCAATAGCTGTTTATAAGTGTTTTAGGTTTCCCATGCATCCATGATGGCTTTGCTAGTGTAGATAAGGTGGCGACTCTGACTCTTGAATCAATTCACTATATCAAGCTAGTTATAAATATATACTTATCTATAGCTTTTATACTACGGTTATCTGTAATATGCAGGGTTTAATTTAAGCTCAGTTTAGTTACTAGTTTAATAGATACATTATATTACTAAAGTTTCAAATGACTGTTCAATTTTCTTTTTGATAAGTGTATTGATATCCACGTCATTCTATTACTTAAATATCCAACTGCTTTAAGCTTAGCAGATACATTTGGTATAAATAAATAGAATAATGTATAGTTTTTTAATTGAACTGCTTTCTCCGGCATCTCTAGTATTATTCATATAACTCTCTATATAGTTTTCACATTGTTACCCAGGCGGAGTCGCCACCCCTCATCAATGGCTCTCTCTGCACCATTATTGATATATTGATAATAATCATATCATGGCATCGAAACTCCGAAAAAGTAATAGAGTACACTCGCTGTCAACAAACCAGACAAAGTTTAGTCGACTCTCTGACTTAGTGGAAACATGATAAGGCTCTATAAGCTACAGTACTCCTCCACGTACAGCAAATGTGTTAAAACATGAGTAAGAGCGTCGCTAGAATAGGTCTTAATTTCTTACTCAGTGGGCATGTCTGCTACTCTTTTGGCAGTGCTGAAAACATGCGACATAAAAAAAGTAGTGCATAGGGCCCTTTTTTTTGATTTAAATATAAAACATCTTCAATTTGAGGGATTCCGTGGACAGAACTATATTATTCCCTTATAATTATCGTGATATTCTTTTATTATTATAGGTACCTCTAATATAAGCTAATATACTATTATATATATTATATATATTATATATAATATATATAAATATTATTATTATATATATAATATTTATATATTATTATAATAATATATATATGATATAATATATATTAATATAATATTATATATATAATATCATCAGATCTACCTCACTAAAGACCCGTGCTTATCACGAAATTTGGCTTGATGGCGAGAAAGTCGAATCCTCCGAAGAGGAAATCGGACCCATTTACGGCAAAACCTATTTACCACGAAAATTTAAAATCGACATCGCTGTTCCACCTAGTGATAGTTAGATAAAATTTTCTTTCATAGATATAATACTTCATGGCAACTATGTTCCTGTATTCGTAAAATAAGATTGAATCGAAACTGTGATATTTTGTGATAAAGTCGCTATATAAAAATCTACCAACCTCTCAAAACACGGTTTTGTATCTTTTAGTCCATCATTCTCTCGTCTATTGAATATTTAAAGCTAGTATAACAATTAATATATTTTTGCGCTCATGGCATCGATCCTATCAAACTCTCGGAGGTAAGAGGAGTATTGAAAGTTAAATACTGTTGGATTTGTGTAGTGCCCCCTGGTACCTGCATTACTCACAGTGTATCCCTCATGTCCCTGACAAATTAATCACAATCTTCGGGTCAATACCTAAAATAATATTGCAGTTCTTGGGACATGGTGTATGAGTATTATTTCTTTTTTAAGGGAATTAATCATATACAAAAATTTAATAGAATAGATTAAGTCATCTCACTGTTTAGAAATCTAATGACTAAAATTTTGGAATTTTATTAGTGATGGTATAATAAATAGGTGATATATTTTAATAAACCCTTACACTCAAAGAGATAATAGTTTAATTAGAAAGTACAGAACGATCCTTATTTTTTTATACTGATGAACCATTATTGTACTATATCGTATTCTGGATTATTTTAGCAATTAATATAGTGTAACTTTTAGCGAGATTTATATATTATCGTATTACGAGTAGTCTAATAAAATAATGATAAAAAACATATATTTAAACGCACACCACAGCACACTACTACCATACCTTAAATTATAATTATACATTATATTATATAATATATATATTAATAATATATAATATATATATATTAATAATATATATATATATATAATATTAAATTATAATATATTATATATATATATATAATATTATATATATATATATATTATATATATATATATATTATATATATTATATTATATATTATATTTATTAATTATATATATTATATATATTATGTTATATATTATTAATATTAATTATTGAATTATTATAATATTTATATATGGTCATATTTACTTAGTATAATGGGTGGCAGCGAGATATTATCTTAGTGAAATAAGATATGACACTTACTAGAAATAACCAATAATTATAAATATTTGGAATTCAGCGTTATAAAGTTTATATATATAAAAATATAACTAGTGGTATATTTGCTCTAAGTACTATATTAGAGCCTATATGTGAAAGTCTATTTTTTATTTATATTTGTTAAAAAATTAAACGATAATCACTCTGCATAGATAGACGTGCAATTGTTTATCATGTGGAGTCGGTGGTATGCTATGACTTCGTGCGTGTGTAGTAATTTCATGGCTGGCTGCGGTCGTCCACGGTCTCCCCTCGGATCCCCATCGAGCTTCGAGCTCCTATTATTCCTTGGGCTTATGTGTAATAATGTTTAGTTTAAAGCGTGAATACATATATATATATTATTCATTAAGGTTAGGTAGTCTCTGACAGTCATGATATCTGGGGAGTGAAATATCGCGAGCGCGCGGGCCGGACATTCGTCGGCTTACCTCGTTGATAAATCCTCACCTAGTGACGTAGATGACTCACCCAGTGTATCTGATATCTCTCAAATGTGTGCTCTAGGTAAAATATCTACCTCATAGCGCGATAGTGTCAAATGTTTAATGCAGTTTAAAAAATAAAATGATACATTATCTTGTCAGTTGCTATATTTACTTATTAAGTCTTATAGGTTAATCGGCTATTATAATCATATATATATTTATAATCATTAGCGATTAAAGCTAATAAATTTGTGCCTTATACTAGTATATTTATTAGGCATTTACTCATAAATTTATCCGTTTTAATATAAATGTAGTTAGCATTTTGTATAGTCACCTATTATAAATTTTGTGAGTAATATTAATATATAATACTATATAATATTTTTATAGTTTAAATTTATATATATAGGTATACTCCCTATTTACACTCTGCAGGTTTAGGGTATAAGTGATTTTTATTGCAGGTGGATTGCCCAAATATATATATGATAGTTGAGTGGATTTTACGTAGAAGTAGTGTAATTACTATATCAAATTTTTTAACTAAATTTGAAAATTTTCTGACGCTAGCAACTATATACAATAGGGAATATAATTGCATATTCAAATAAATATTAAATCAACTTAATTATAATATAATTAAAAATTTGCTATATGATAATATATGTATATGAAAAAAAATTAATTAATTTTTAATATATAAAATATTAAAATTATTATTTACAAAGATTTGATATATATATATAATAAATTATAAATAATAATAAATATTCATTTAATATTATTTATTTTAATATATTAAATAATATTTATATAAATATTAATATAAAACTAATAATAGTACACATTATATAAATAGTTTAGGTAGGTTTGTTATTTAGTTATTTACTCTGATTGACACTACTCTTAACTATATCATATGAATATAGTATACATACTTATATTTAGGTAACCATGACATTGGAACATATATGCACCTTCTCGCTAATCTATTTACTATGTATCGAATAGTTACTATCTCGTCATTTAGTGAAAGGTGTAACTTTTTATTAATAATCACTTACGGCTATGTAAAAATATTCAGTGTTCTACTCTAAAATGCGTGCTCTCTGAGAATTTTTGTTTAGAGTCAATCTTTCGATGGTTTTTGCGACTTGTGACACTAAATATTTTGTTGAGGCTCTTTATTATTTTTGTGATAACTAAGTGTTGTCGGCTCTTCTATATTTCCTATGAAGAGTGGTCTTGTCTCTCTTTTTGCAACACATAGGCGTGGTCAGTAAATTCTGCTAAATCTCTAGTATATACTAATAATAATATCTAACTTTCAATCTTCTCTTATTTGGCTGTGTTTCCTATCAAGTGACTTGTGTGCGTGGCATGTGGCATCTTTGTATAGTCTTTTTCTTTTCTCTCAGGAATGAAAGTATTTCACGAGCTCATGATGTTTCCGTCCTTCGACTTATATGCTTTATATTGATTTATTTTCTTAGGGAGGTCTTAATGCACTGTGATTATAGACTCCTTATCATAATTAATACGTATGAATCATGTGTTGCATCAGAGGGTGATCTATCATTCTGCTCAGCATTACCCCTGTCATTTAGGGTTGAGATTTCACTCTCTGCTGACCAATTAGTTACTTGGTATACTTCTCTAGGATTACCCCTTCTGTTTTGCCAACGGGCAGATCTGTATTGGCCTACTCTTTCAGGGCTAAACTCTGCATATATTATACATTTCTTTACTTATCTAATTCTTTCTATTCAAATCATTCTTTTAACTCTCTTCTATTAGTAGGTATAGTATTATTATAATTATGTATTCGAGAATATTATGCTCAATAAATGTAATCCCAACATTTAATTACTAATTCTTTATATCACTACTCTTTATTCTCTAATATAATATAGCTGTTCTTGCTCATTTTTCTAATTTATTGATATATATACTATTAGAATTCGTAATTCTACGTATAGGTATATAACTTATGGATTATTTCTCTCGTCTTGTATAATATTACGTTTGATTGTATTACTTAATATACTTTACATATTTATTGGTCAATTTTATTTATATTAGCTAATTATTATATACAGTAGTGAGTATTTTGATCTTGATTGGTTCCATGAACGTATTGTTAAATTTATATAGAACGTTTCTTTCATTGTTGCTTCACATATTTATATATTGTATATTATGGATAGTATAGGGACTGGGATAGGATTGTACTAATGGATAGATACTCTAATTGTGGCAAGAACATTATTTAGTGGCTGTTTTATTACATCTAAAGGAAATTAAATATGTAGGGCATTAATGTCCATCAGGTTCTAGATAGCGTTATCCGCATTATTCTTTCATCCTTCTCTCAATTCTGTAGTCATTAAATTTTTCTTTTCCCTTTAGCATTTATTCTTTATGATTTATTTATGTGCGCACGTGATATGCAACATGGAATTTCTTACAGTATTTATAAGTGCAGTGCAGATGGTGGACAGTGATAATATATATGTGCACTGTATCAGACGCTCTAATCTAATTAATTTATTGTTGTGAGTGTATAGGATGCATTCCTGCTTCCACCAGTGTCTCTCTGAGTTATTTTTGCAGGTTTCATCGGTTTGCTTCGGTTGTTTCAATAGTTTATATGTGTGAAAGAAGGGGATAGGAGTGGTGAGCTGTTGTGGTAATTATAGAGGTATTTGTCTTTGCTTCGAGTGTAGTTATGGGACGAAGATGTTTATGCGTGAAGCATTTAATACTCTTGGAAGTTCTGACTGGGTTGAGAGATTTTAATCGAGTCACAGTATTGGTGAGGCTCTTGCCTGTTGTAAATGGCAGAACGAATCAAGGGCGTGTAAATACTTTGAGGATTGTGGTAAGGTGTTACCCGTTGTGTGTTGTGCTCGCGCAATCAAGTGATTTGCACAAAAATTGAGATGCTTGTGTAGAGTAACTAGATATTAATAGTAATGAAAAGGATAAAGGAATAGGTGTATAGGGCTGTTTTTTAGATCTGAAGAGTAAAGCATATGCATTAGAGTTGTAGAGGGTATGTTGATATATTTTAGGAGGGTTAGCTGGAGGAATCACGGTATAAGTTAGGGTGAGGTAAATTAAGGTTCAAATAAGTATAGAGGTGATCTATTTTATCTATATAAATTTAGAAGAATGTGTTTTTTTAATATATTAGATAGATAATTATAAATAGATAATTAAGAGGGTATAAGAGATGAGTATTTATGGTTAAGAAGATAGAAAGAGAGTAGAGAGATATGTGAGAACTCTCAAGTGGACATGTGATGTGACTTGATCTACGTTGAGCTTATGTTTAGGTGTGGTATTAATACTGGAATGACGTGATCTGCATGAATAAGATAAATGTCATTGAAAGGAGGGTAGATGAGCGTGCGTGTGATATATTTGGGAGGTTGGAAAACAATTAGTTGACTATTATTAATGTAATAGGTGAGTGTGAATAGATGGGAAGGTGAACATTAGATGACTATTTTGCTAGGTATGATACTATCAACTTGCGTGGCGTAATAAATTTAATTCAGCTAATGAGTGTTGTAGTATTGTGTGAAGGAGTTTGGACGAGAGTGTGTTGGTACTAAAGGTCATTAATATAAAATCAGTGTTAAGAGTATAAAAGTGTTAGGATTTGTAATGTGATGGAGGTGAATAAAAGTATGATAGGGGATAGGTAGGTTAGAGAATTTAGTTGTCTAGTGAATGGAATGTAAATATATGTACTGAAGAAGTTTATACAGGTTTTCATAGGATATTATTAGGTGATGGATTTGGGTAATGGAAGGAGTGGATGAAGAAGAGATATTATCATATGAGTTATGAATGAGATAGAAATATGACGGTAGTGCTATTTAGTGAGTGGTTTGATAGGTGGGTAAATTATGGATATAATGGAGGGGTTTTTATATTCCACCATAAAATACAATCAAGCATAAGTCATGCCTTTGAAAAAATTTGTGTTCCAGCGTAATATATGGGTGTGTGAATCATATTGGAGTGGATTAAAACTGCGCTTGTGATGCTAGGATCTCATGGTAGAGGAGATTAGAGTAGCTAATAGAGAATAGAAGAGAGAGAGGGAAACTGAGAGCGTGTATGATCTGGGGTTTGAGTGTATACAGGAGAGAGGATTAGGAATAGGGTGGTGTATATTTGTGATTAGTGTTTATATAATAAAAGAGGAGTATTATTTTAATGGGTATTAATGAAGAGGTGTTCTCTGGTGGAGAAAGAGCGGTAATGTTCAGATAGTGTTCAGTTTACGTATGGTTTGAGAAGCATCTGGAGAGTAATGGATATGGGTGAAGAGAATTAGGGTTGTATAGGCAGAGTTGGTGAGGCGGTGAAAGGTTTGATTAGGTTATATTATCGGGTAGTAGTGAATGGGCCAATTTTGATGACCAGCAGACAGATATGGATGGTATGGTTGAGTGAGAGTGAAGATAGTAGCGCGCGCCCAGGAATGAGAAGATGGTGATAGTAAACTTGGTTAGTTTAGTGTTAGTCGAGCATTGTAATAGAATTGGAAATGAATGATGTGGGTGTTTTTTCGCACTCCTTTGATTGGTGTAGAGTGTCGATAGCATAGATATGGAAATTGAGTAATTCTGCACTTACACTCTACTTACTTCCGCATTATGCGGGAATAAGTGCTTGAATTGTGAGAAATAATTGGTATAATTAATTAATAAATAAATAATTAGATTTTATATACATATATTATATATTATTATAATATATCATATATATATTAATATATATAGTAATATATATATTAATATTATTTAATATATATATAATATAATTATATATAGTATATAATAATATATTATATATATTATATATATAGTATATATTATATAATAAATATATTATATATATATATATATATATATATATATATATATATATATATATACATATATATATATTAATATAATATATATATATATATATATATTACAGACTTACCCATATCCCTTAGGTGCTTGCCATAGAACAGTAAAGGAATCAGACTTCAAATTTCCATAATCAAATGTAACGTTTTCCGGACGGAGAGGTATGGTCCTGTATGGGGCTGTAGTAGGAACAGACACAACGCCTTGACTCATTGTTTCAACAGTGATATTGTAAGCTCGTCCTTAAACAAAAATTATAATTACAATAAGTTAACATTTTAAAAATTTCAAATTACATGATTTTAGTATTAATATTTTCGTTTAAATTTATTTTAAGGTAAATAAATATTTACTTTATCTGAAAGGAAGATTATTATTAAGGCTTAATTCAGTGATAAATGTTATGCATGAACTTCAAAAAAATATTATAATAATATAACTGTAGAACTATAACTGTATTTGTGAATTGAATATTCTATATAAGATTTAAGAAAAAAATGAAATAGTTAATTTGGTTTAATTCGGGGCTCATAAAGGACACTTAAACACGTTGATTTATGCAAATATATAAGTTTGACCCTTTTTCACGTGTATAGAGTGGGATTAATTTGCATTTTCCATAATTTATTGGCTTATTGAATATTGTATATAATATTATAAAAATCTCTATGAATGTAATCTCTATTAAAGGGTTTTTCAGAGGTTAATACTGAGTATATATATAAGTTATATTACATTTTTGAGAATATATATAATAATATAAATATATAATTTATATATTATTATTATAGGATTTAATTATTATATTTATATATTAGTAGTAATCTTATTAGTATGGAATATTTTGAGTATGGTGATTAGGTTTGTTGTTTAAAAATTTACATTATAAATTACTCTCCATTTACATTAGCTATTTATTTCACTCAGTTGATACTCTTCGTTCTCGTCTGAAAATAGGATTATATATTATTATATTTTTAAGATTACTTAGGATAAGCTTTTTTTTTCTATTGTGTTCACTCCATATATATATAAATGATAAATAAATGAATAATTATATATATAATTAATATATAATATTAAAAAATAAAGATAAAATGTTAATATATATTAGATAATTTAATATATATAATATTAAATAAACTATATAATAATATACACAAACATAAATTACATTAAATTAAATAAATATTAACTCAAATATGGTATTAGGCTATATAAAATATATACACTATATATTCAGAGTAGGTCGTCATGCAAGAACAAATAATATGGTACTATTAAGTTAGGTTGAAATTAGTGATTATTAAATATGATTTCATACCTCGGACTCTACTCATAACTTATTTTAGTTTTATATGTGAATATTATAAATGTTATATTCTAAAAGGAAGTAGAAGTATTTAAACCTGTATGAATGACGAGCTTATATATAACCTTAGCAACCAATCAAGCCGATTGAATAAGTTAGTTATTTGAATTTTAGTCGAACCCACACACAACAAAATATTAACAGTGACTCACAAATAAGGTAAAATATAATATAATATATATATAATAATTGTAAACACAACATAACACCGTTATTGTAAGTTTAGTACCTCATTACTTAAACAGTAGAAAAACGCATATACAAACTACTGAATAGATTGTAGGGGGAGTAATATGAGGATTTGTATTTAAAAATAGATAACTCACAAACTTTATCTAACATCGTATATATATAATCAAGGCAATTACAATATCCACACGGTTAATTTAATCCACTATATGTAACATAAAAATAAAAAAAATAGAATGAATAAATATTTAAATATTTATAGACAGTAATAAGTGAAACCAAATACGTAACGTCACGAGTGAAAAACAAAAGTATAAATGTAAGTAGGGAATAGAGTAGAAAAGAAATGAAAAGTTATCATTTTCTATTTCAAGCATAACATTTCTTAATATAATAATAAATATGAATATACAATATTTATCTCATATAATAACTGTAATAGTTTCAATGTTCCATTATATACGAAAATATAGGTATGTGTACTAGATAAAAAATTTTAAATGTGCAGGAACTTAAATTATGACTTTTTTAACTTAATAAAAATATTTTCAAAATAATGAAAGTTATCAGTAGATGGAATTTCACTCTTTATATAATATAAAGTGTAGTGAGAACCATACAAAATAAGGTACATATCGATGAGATAAATTATATAAATTAATAATATAAGGTGTAGTGAGATAAAAAAAATATATATATTAAAGTATGATATATATTAATGTAATTATCCTAGCTTTTATAAGACTTTAACGAGTTAACTAGTCTATTTTCTATCTCGTGATATCATTAGTTCAATTATCCTTTTCATTAGCTTTTAATGAGCATAATTAACATATATAATAAACTATCATTAATGTAATTATTCTTACTTTAATATGTATTAAATAAATTTATATACATAATTATTTCCTTAGTAACTACTTATAAGATGATAACTAATTTGTGGCATACTTTCTTTTTATCTATAGGTGATATAATATATAAAATTGATCAGCGAATTTACAAAAATAATATAGTTATATATATTAACTACTAATCTAATTTCAATGGTCATGAAATAGGTATAAAATATCTACTACATATAATAATTAATACATCAATTAATTATTGTTGTATGATAAAAATAAATATTATTGATAATTTATGTGGTATATAATTATATATATCACTAGTAATTACTATTATATTATTATATACTATATTGTAATACATATATATAAATTTTATAAATAATTATATAAATACTTAATCAGCTAAATATTGTAAATAAGTATTACTTTATATATTGGAGATAAATATTTGAGTGTAGTTTTACTAGCGTATAATCATCAATATATTTATCATATAATTTTTAGTAGAATTCCAATATTATAAAGACTATGATAAAACTACGTGAGAATCTAATTAACAATAAACCAAATTTCCTTAAAACTCTACATCTAGCCTTAAAAAATTAAAGAGCGTATATATATTTTCAGTACCATGAAATGGTTTATAATTATATAGTATATTATATGTATCCATCCGATTATATGCTATTACAAATAACTATTTAATCGGTTGTTATATATTACTTGCCCGGTTTATTATTATATAAAATTCATAATTTTTTGTTGAAAATATTTGCCAAGGAGCTAAATTTATATAATTTAACTTAGTATCCAATTAAGTAAATTGGGTCGAGTAAAATTTGTCCATTTTTACGTTTTTATGTTAACTTTATAATAAATTTAGTATAATACAGAAATACTAAGTTGAAATATATACGTTTGATGTGATAACAATAGGTGAATATATAAGCTATAAAATAAACATAAAAAAAATCTCAATTTTTTATGTGAGTGCTGGAAATATAATATATATATATATTAGTAAATATATAAGTGTTAATTATATTTGAAAACGTATTAATCTAGTAATTACTAACTAACTACTAACTTATATATAAATTTACTATATATATAAATTTAAATAAAAAGAAATAAATAGGAAAGATTTTATTAGAATGTATTAATTATTTGTTTATTATAAATATTAATTATATATATAAATAGTTAATTTATTATATGTATTTTATAGTTCTTATTATAATATTTCTTTGTACTTTTTAAGATTCCTAACCACGAAAAATTATCTGATATTTTTTAACTGGTCCGCGATAGATAAAAATTGAGAAAAGCTGCCCTAGATTCTTTCTTCTTACTCTTTTCTTCGTTATATAATTTCCATATTCAATTATCCTCTTTCTTCTCCTTTGTTATTCGCCATTTATATAAACTATAAATCTATTATTCATATACATACTATTTTAAGAATTTTATGGTTTCTCGACGTTGTCAAAAATTCGATAATGTATTCGTTAATAATATGTCATTATATCGGTCTTTTCAATTTTATTCCCAATTTCATCGTATTTTACGGCGCTTTTGAGATAGCTACAATATTCGGAACAAATATTCTTGTACTTTACCGCTATTGTTCACTATGTCTAAAACTGATAGAAAAAAAGAAACAACAGGGACAATAAGGGCAGAAAATATGAGCAAACTAAACAAATGAGATTAAATATTATTAATAATTATTATTACATTAATTAAATTAATTTATATTATTATAATATTATTATATATTTATTATTATTATATATATTTATTCAGTAACTTTACTCTTAGATTTCTTGAGGGTTTTGTTATTACAGTTCATTAAAAAATTCAACCCAATCACTATATTGAGTTTGAGATAATGTAACTTGGTCGAGCTTCTTGAGTTCTAAGCTCCCGGATTTTCCACAGTTGCCACCACATTTTTCCAATAATGGTTGAAAACTATTCTGATTCCATTCTTGAAATAAAAGAATTATCAGAATCTTGACATTCTAAACATTCTCTATCTATAATATATATATATATTTTATAACTATACGAGTTTTGATCATATTATATATAAATATAATATATACCTATAATTCATAATAATATTATTAATATAATACTAAATAATATAATATATATTATAGATATTATTATATATATATATATATTATATATATAATATATATATTATATACGTTATTATATATTATATATATATATCTTTGGTCCAATATGGTGAATATGGTTAAATGGAAAGACAAATTATTCATTCTCTCCACAAAGATGTGGCATGCTATTTAAGACTTCAGAAGAGCAGTGTTTAGTGAGAGTTAAAGAATAGATTCAAGATGAAAAGTCCTGTACTTCGTCGTTTAAAGAGAGCAATATGTGTGTGAAACCATTCATTATACATGAAAGTACTTCATACCTAAGCTGACAACGTCACTTTACTAAAATAAATGCAACGTGTATTAGGCTTGTTCAAAGGTGGTTGGTGAAGAAGTGTCCAAAGATGTCTTGAATTCACAAATTTCTTTGTAGTCCTGCTTAACACTATTAATAAATATTTTAAATATGAATAAGATAAGTCTATAAAAGGAATGCTACAAGGAGACAGGAAATCAGATTTTTATTAATTATTAAAATGACAGCTATAGCGAAAAAGGAGTTTAGAAATCAATCCTTCGTTTCAGGCAGACTGTCGAAATCTCTCGACTTGTCCGGCTCCGGAGTTGCGGAAATGTCTAAAGACAGAGGCCCTATGATCAGAGGGAAGGAAATGAGGATCCACAGTTTAGCATTTCTTACGAAACCAAGTCAAATTGACGCTGGTGATCTGATAAGATTGTAGGAAACTTTTTTCCTAATCTTCTTGCTAAGGATAAGTTTAAAATATTTTAAATAACGGATGTTAGAGCGTAACAATAATAAAGGAATTGAGAGTGGTTCTCAAGTGTTAAAATTAAGCTAAGAAAAAGACAAGAAATTCCTAATGTTAAATAGATTACCGCATTAGATATTAAATGTTGGAGGGGTGGAAAAAGGGCAGGATGGCACCATAATCGACTAAAGTTGAATTGTCGTAAAAATGTCTGTGCGAGGTAATTCAAACTTTGAGTTTTTAGGACAGGAGGAAATTTTGGCAAGGTGCCAATATAAAGACTAATGAAGAGGAACCAGAGATACTGTAGAATTTTATACAGAGAAAAGATTTTGCTCAATTCCTGAATAAAATATATAAAGTATAAGTTTCGGGAATTTGAAAACGACAGTAATTTTTAAAGTCAGTATTCCTATGACGAATAACACGTACGAAAACAATCAAGATAAAGCGAGGGTTTTGAGTTTTAGTTAAATAAAGAACAAAACTGTATACTCTTATACTGTACGCCTCCATGCAATAGAGAATATCGGTTTTGAGCTCTCTAAGGGAATTTTCACTAGATAAACAGTTAATCAATCAATCATTCCAAGGCACTTTAGAGGAACTTAGGCTACATATCCAAACAGATATAGACACCAATTTGTCACAAACTTTTTTTTCCCCTAAAGTTATGGGCTGTTCTATGGGTAAACATGGAAAGGAAGGATATGATTCAAAATTAAGAAGGGAAGAGGTTGACAGCATAAATAATAGTTAGAAAGTAAGAAAGGGTCTAGTATGTGAGTCTTTCAGATGGTCATGGTTAAGTGGAGGGGCTGGATTAATTTTTCAACGTTTTTAATGTCAAGAGTAGGGGAGTGGAAATTTAGTTCGTTAGATCCATCGCTATCACAGGAGAAAGTAAGTCATGGTGGCAAGTTTGCATAGGAACCCAAGTATATTTTAAAACTATATTGTACAATGGAATCATGAATGAAAAAAAAACAACAACCTAAGCTCAGAAAACTCTTTAAAAGAATAAACCATAGTATTGACGGTATTAGGAAATAAATGTAATGGATATTTGAACCAAGTATTGAAACAATGTAAGCGGTAAAGCTCATAATCTGTTGAAGTTTGGAATAGACGTGCAATCTTACGATGAAATATCTAAAGCTGCTCGGTTAGAAATTTCCTAAACTCTCTCAATACCGCAGTTTCGATTAATATAACGAACTAACCATATATGGGCAGGTTTATTGTCTAGCAATGAACTTCTTTCGCGAAGCTTGGATATTGTTATAATAGTCAACCAGTATATATATATATATATATATATATATACTATATATAAATAATATTATTCCAAATATAAAATAGTACTTTAAAATAATAAATAATATTGATATTATAGTGTATATATAATTAATAATATATATATATATTATAATATATATAATATATAATATTATCCGTAAATATATATTATATATATACTATAATATTATTATATATTATTCACCTTCTATATATATTATATATATATATTATTATTATTATGATTTATTATTTTACTAGCACTTATAATGATATATATATACTATATAATAATATATAATATATAATTATAGATAATATATATATATATATATATATAGTATATATATAAAGTATATATTATATATATAGTATATATATATGAAAGGGGTGTGATGAGAGCATATAAGAAGAATCTTGGGAATGTGGAGCAGCATAGTTTAAGAAGTCATTACAAAAGATTGAAAGATCTCCCAGGAAATTAATTACAATGTGTTAAAACAGTAGCAATTTGTGCTACACCTAGAAATATTAAGCTATTAACATCAAGAGCACCAGCAGCAATATCTAGAGTCCATTATTACAGCGGCTGAGGCCTATGAACCATATGTAGGGAAACGTTAAGAGTTATGAACAGAATTAAGCACTTTGGAGATTGTTGATGAGATGCGTGGTTTGAGTTACATAATCTGAATGAGTAATGGAAATTCGACTTTTTCTATAACAATAAGTAGGTTGCATATCTTTTTTATATTTTACAGAGTTCCAAAGCTATAGTAGTTGAGGGCTCTTTAAAGGTAATATGCAAGAGTATAAAACGTCCAAGAATGGTAAGATATGATATCATGGAAAAAGTAGACAGAGAAGGTAGAAATAGGAAGATATCTAGACTCGAGCCACCAAATTTGTTTAGGATTCAATTAGAAGACATCGATTTCCTCTTCATTATTATTGGTTTAGAGTATATCTTTATCAAAGTTCTGCTCATTACGTTACCGTCAAAAAACATGACTGATTCACAGCTTATGGGATAAATGTAGATGTTTCAATAGTATATATAGGTGGTGTGGATATATATATATATAATTAAATATATTTGTAAAAAATAATTTATCTATATATTGTATATATTATATTTAATTATATATAAATATAAAAAAAAAAATAATAATAATAATAATAATAAAAACTATTAATATATATATTTGATAAATAAATAAACTCCCATAAGTTAATTTCACTTCTGCTGGAATTATTGAACCTGAAGGCCCACGTGCTAGTAATGGTCCGTCGTACAAGTTTTTGAAAATTACGGCTTTGCTTGACTTATCTGTTCTAGGTGGCACAGGTCAATTCCCCCAGCTAAGAAGTTGATAAAAAAATTTCTTTAACGGTAAGCTTCTGGCATCATTGCAGAAGCTTACTGTTGTCATAGAAAGCGATTACAATTCGTTAGTAGTATTTGAAAACTATAATATTTTAATCTATCATACTCTAATCATTCTTTCTAAACTATAATTACATTATATATATTAACTAATATTAATAATATATATATTAATAAGTTTACTCATAATATATATAATGATATGAATATATATATTACAATATATATTATTAATATATTTAATATATATATATATTATTTATTTAAATATAATATATCTAATATTATATTTATTAATATATTTAAATATATATAATATATATATATTATTATATAATATATTAATATATTAACTATATATATATTATATACTCTTATATAAGCTAAGTCAGCATGAAATATTTAATGAAAACCTAATATTATATTTAAATAAATATAATTTGATTTCTTATATTTGAAGTTTATAAAAAATAAATGATTTCTTAATTCATCTCAATCCGATGCTGAAATTTATAAATATCACTCGAATAATTATTACTCATGCGTAAAATTTTATATTAATCGAGTAATAATTATAATTTATTTAGGAGATACTTCAAATATACAAATATTATTAATGTCTACTAATTAATATATCTATATCTACTCCTACTATTTAGATGAGTACGTATATTTATTTTGAAATATTACAAGTATATTATTATTTTATTTTGAGTAGAAAATTAAATATATAGTGTATATATTAATTTTATAATTATATATTATTGATGATAAATATAATCATCTTTATTCTATTTCTTTATAACTTTATTATAGAATACACTAAAAATTTAGTCATTTATTAAGTGCATGATATATGATGATTATTTATTATTACTTTAAGTATGATTGGATAATAAACGCCCGTTGCACGTTTGGATTATTTCAGTGCTCTTCTTTGGAGTGATAATTTTTATATGCTTTATCTTGTCTATCTCTCCTTATTTTATACTAAATTCTTACACACATTCGTTTAAAAATAAGCATCGTACGCATAATCAATTAGGACACTTATAATGGAAATTATTGATCCTCATTTATATGATAATTTGATAATATTATTATATTAAGAGAGAGTGTAAAGCTAATTTTTACAATGGCGATCCGAATTATCGCACTCTAGAGGATTCACTTCTACTTACTTCAATGGTGACATTAATAATGGGGAACAAAATGTATACTTTCATTATTGAATCATAATATAATTAAAAACTGTACAAATTCAAGTTAACAAAGTATTTGTGACTGTATATTTCTCATCTCAGTGAGTTAAGGTTTCTGCTTAAAATAATATCTCCCTGATAATGTGTATGTGTAAATATGTGATGATAAATTTATATTTTATTTGTTAATGGTATTGTTATTTTAATCAACCTTAATATTTTCTCAATTTATTTGATTATATAATATCTTATATTTTGTTATTTATTAATCTTCTTATATCTCTTTAATTTAGTATAATTTAATGTAGTTTAATTTATATACCTCATTCTCTATTATAAATCTTTTATATTTGAATGCAAAAAGTAAGTCACTCTTCTGGTATATTGATTTATGTCTTGATGTATTTCTGATGTGATATGTGCTATAAACTTGAATAAAATTCTTTGATCAATTTATAGTTGTTGAGTGGTTTCTAGCTACGACAAGTTTTAGGCTAAATTTTCCGATACCAAGTACCGATATCAGCATTAATATATTAAAGGTATTGCATGTGATATTTATTGAGCTTGTCCCTATTGTGCTATGATTCTCTAAATTTCTAGATAAGTCTGTGATATTTGATTTTATTTCTTCAAGTCTCAATATATATTACTTATGTGTTTTTCTACTTATTTATTAAAAATATAGTATTAGTCAATATGTAATTTTGACTAGGTGAGTATGTTGAATAGCTAATTTCTTATGGTCATTATTTTAAATTTTAAATTAACAGAAACAACTGGAGATATTGGTGCGTTATTTTTTATTGTATTCGAATTGTAGATCCAAACTACGAGAGGTATTTTGAAGGGATAGAAATAATAGTTAAATTATTATAAAAGTTGATAGTGATTGAGTGTATGTCTTAGTATATGGTGTATAATTGTGAGTTTGAGTACTTATATATTTTTTAGGTTTACTTAGTTCGTTTTAACAATATAATTTTTAATACGTAATGCTGTTATTATTACTATATTTTTATTGTTTCTAATTTGGAAGTCTAGTGTGTTTCAATGTTATTCGGGTGCAGGTAGTACAAAGATCGCTTAATTATTATACCCACTTTATTTTTATGCTTTGATAAAATGAATTTTTTGTTGATTAGTAAAAAAAATCAAGAGATATACTCGAGATAGTATAGTGTAATTTAGATAATAGATTATTGTTGGAACTTTTATATTAATTTCTTCTTAGCTATAAACATATTTTTGAGAGTTGGATCGAAGTATATATTTGCGCGAGTTAAATTTATGCACAATCCAAAAATAGGACAACGGAGAAATAAGAGCATGATTTCAGATGATTAGAGATTTATACTTTAAAATTTTGTAGTTTGATTTGGATTAATGAATTAGTATAGTCTCTTAAAGCATCCGTACTTATATTTAGTTTAATGGATTATTATGATGCAGGAATAATATGTTTATTGGTATATTTAGTTAATATTATAATTATGATAATATATTGCAATGTATATTGTTTATATTCCATGTTGATTTAAGGATTCGTAATGAAATTTGATGTATTTATATTTAATATAGAGTTGTTTAGTGTAAAATTTATCTTTTCGGGTAACGTTTATTTTAATTGGTTCAGTTCTGCCCAGAGAAAAATAATAGATGTTAATTAATATTTATTAGACATCATTATATGTGTATGGTGTGTTGTGAAGAGTGTGTAGATGGATGACTATGAAAAAATTCATATTTTAATACATATTTATTCTTAATATTCCAAATATTTCTAAACGTTATTTTATAATTATATATAAAGGTTATGTATATTGTAAATTAATATTATATTAGATAACTATTCCAATACTTGTATTTAGTTATCATTATTTATTTTGTGATTATATCGTTTTTTGAGTTATTTAGCTATGTTATTTGTTGGATAGACAGTGGGGAGTCTGCTCCGAGTATTCATGGTGTGACCCGTGAAAGATTTGTAATTGTTAATAATTTGCCATTAAATGATCGAATAGAAATGTTATGCAAAATTAATGAGATATATTCTGAGCTTCTATTATTTCCCAGTATTTTTAATATTTAATTATAATAACACCTTTCTTTTGAGAATTATATTCATCTTCATATTATTATCAAACAATATATATATATTCTTTTCATTTTAATTTGCATCAAATAAAAAACACGTACACAACTTCTCAGGTTCTAAATTAATTATTGAGAAATCGATATGATTTTCTTACTCTTTGCAATTTGTGTTTTTCGAATCCTTCTCTTATTAGTAACATTAATATTAAATTATAATTAGGAACTAATCAGTCTATTAAATTTTTTTAATTCATATTTTAATTTTTTATTACCTTGAATAACCTTTATAAATTGGAAACAATTCCAGAGAGATTTTAAATAATTCTTCTAGATTATTGTTATATGAGATTTTCTATTTTTTGTTCTTCCCTATTACCAATTTACTTGCATACGAAGGCTTAACTCCATACACACTTCTAATTGGATCACAGAATTTCATTTTGATTTTAATTCCTTTAATGATCACTATATATTAATCTTCTACACTCTTCATTGAATATCGAGATTATCCCGCAAAAAATATACGATTATCAACGAGTGAACCTATACACAAATACAAATAATCATCTATAATACTACCTACATTAATCCTTTATCAGATAAAAATCTTGCCAAAGAATTATATGATATGTAACTATGACAATAAAATTTATCTAAAAGGTGTCGGCATTTTATTATCTTTCAAATTTTTGATGATTATTGTGTGCAAATTTTAATTATATTTATCCCAAATTAAATATATATAATACCATATTAAATCACTATATTGTCAATGTCTATACTTTATATTCTTAAGTAGTGAAAAACACAATTACATTTCGCTATCCTAAAACTATATTAATATCTAATTTGGGACTTATAGTTCGAATTACTTTTCACTATAACCCATCTTATATGATATCTTATTACTATAAAATTATTAAAATGTCAAACTCTAGTTCTATCTTTCTATTTCAATCCGATTGATTTCATCTGTTTAACTGATATTTATAGTGCCTGAATATTACCCCCCATCTACTATTGCACTATATGTATAATCAAATTTAAATTTAAATTAATAACATTATTAATTCTCCACTCGGAGTCATCTATATAACTCTTTACAATATATTCACACTATTTTAACTTACTACCTGTGATTATGTATTTTCAACATTTCTCAATCTCAAAAGCAATTTATTAATTTTACTCTAAAGCAATAAAAGAATTTTAATTATTGATTCTTATGGTACTTAATATCATATCCTTTTCTCCCCATTTGAAAATAATTAAGAAAGTCTTTAAACTGCAATGATTTTCTTTTTACCATTATAATAAAGTTTATTAAATGGATCTACAACTTAAAGTTTGTTATTCAAATGTACATAATAATTTCTCTTTTCCAAATCAATTATATAATTATATAATAATGAGAATATTTTAATTCCATCATTCCATAATCAACTAATATAACTATTATTAATTAATTTATTCAATTCCAAGAGATTATTTAAATAATAATCATTTATTATCTCTTATACTAAATCTCCCTACATAATAAACGTAAAAAGATAATATAATCTCCCCATAAGTTATTTGATATTATATACATTCCCTAACTCTTTTGCATAAAAACTGCTCAATAAAACATATATATTTTAGGTAATATAATAAATGTTATTGTAGCACATAAAAAAGATAAGAAAATATAAAATTATTAAACATTTATAACTCTAGTATATATTATGTATCACTTTCACTAATAATTAGTGGACAAGCATTAAAAATTCAGCTTTAACAAGTTCTAGGCGTAACACAGGCCATCATCTTATAATTATCTCCCAAATATAATTTAATTAATATATATATTTCTTAAATACAATTTATAATTAAATGTATTTTAGAATAGTTGGTATAAAATTATCAATATTTGCGATACACTGATTCTATGTGGATTTTCAAATCATATAATAAGGATGAGTAACAATAATTTACTTCATTTCTATACTTCATATTTTTATTATTAATTAATATATGTTATTTAGAGTAAACTCAAATCTCATATCAAATTCATAGCAATTACCTCCTATGCTAGCTGAGTGGTAAGTTTATATAGATTAGTAATTTTTTATATAATTGATGTAAATATAATTATTTGTATATAATATATCCTCAAGAATAATAATTCATCAAAAATATTAATTTTCAATCTATGAATACCTATATATATATGTAAAGTAAATAATTTAGTAACTCTATATGACTCATACTGAAACACGAACTTTGTGAGAATTATCTTATGTTACATTATTATTTATTTGAATAAGATTTTTACATAAAGAAATAGATATATATTTATCTGAGTAATTCCTCAAGTTCACCTATTTAGCGCTGAAGAAGAAATCGTATGGTTATCTTATTCGATTTGATATGTTTCGGGTGTAAGTACGAATAATTATCATTTCCTTATTTATTATAATATTAATATTTATTTCATAATTAATAATAAAATATAATTAATATGATAGTCATCTAATATTAAATATATATAAAAAGTGTTAAATATTATGATATAATTAATAAATATATGTATTTAATATTATAATATAAAATTTTATTTATTTTTTTATTATTTATATTATTAATAATATTATTATTATATTTTATATTTTTATTGTAGTTTACTCTAAAACCTTTGTATCTAATTAATTAATTATTATATTTGTATTTATATTTTTTTTTTATAATAGTAATTAGCTTAGAAAAATTTTCTCTCTTTAATATATTGTAATCTTCTCACTCTTATAAAGTTATTTATATATTTTTTTCTTTGATATTTTGTTTTAAATTAATTATTAAATATAATTATTAATATTAATATATAGTTAATATTAAATATTAACATTTTTATATATAATTATAATTTAATTTATATAATTTATTAATTTAATCTTTATATATATTTATTATTAATAATTTATTACCATTGTGTTTAGTGTAAGTCATTTTAGTGAATAACTGTAATCCTTAAATTATAAGTATTTTATGATCAATCACATTTGTGGTTTGAAATGAATATAATATAATCTATAAGTCATTATTATCTATAACTAACGCATTGTCTTATTAATAATCTAAAAGCGAGTTTAAGTATATAATTATACCGTAACACTATTGATTGTGATATAAGTGTTCTAATTTTTCGTCTTCCAGGTGTTGGGATTAGGAACCTTTACTAAATAAAAATTCCGTTGTGCACGCAAATATTGAAGTATATATATATATATTATTATATTATATATTATTTATTAATATAAATATAATATTAGTTTATATAAATATAGATTAATAAGTGAAATTATTCACCTTGATTTATTTAGAGTATGAGAGTAATAGTGATTTGATATAGTTTTATATATGTTATATATTATTATTATTAGTGTGATTATATTTATTATAGTTATTTCCTAGTATTTGATTTTTTTACCTTAATATATTATATTAATATTAACTTTCTATTTTTTCATAATAAGAGTGAAATATTAAATAGTCAATACGTAAATGATTTATCGCTTTTTCTTATTTTACATTTTTTATGTTAGTATTTATATATTAATATATATTATATTAAATGATATAATATAAGTCTATAATGTGTTAAGATAAAGATTAAACTCTTTGATGAATATAATATTTATCTAATTATTTAATTGATAATAATTTACTAATATTAGTATATACCTTTTTAGTGAATACATTAAATGTATGAATGTGAGAATCTATATAAAACAAAACTCAATATTATATTACGATTTAAATATGATTAATATTAATAAATAGTTAATAAATTAACTTTACCACCTCACTTGATTTTGAGTCTGTACTTATTCATAAATTAATGATTCGAATAAGGCATTCTACAATATTTAAAGTATACTACTATTACTTACAAGCCTTATATAATTATTTAATTAATATTATTTATAGATATATGTTTCGAAAACTTACTATATGAGGGGTATATAAAACCTCGTTACTCACAATCGAAATAATTTTTT
>JABUQX010063579.1:35000-43090 GCA_015478945.1 Trachelipus rathkii | reverse complement strand
GACCAAATTCCATATATCTTCCCCACAACCTCTCAATAACTTAATTTATGTTCCTAGTGTTACTAGCATCCCCTACCCTTACTTAAGAATACTACTGTTCTCCTCCAACCCTTGAACTATATTCTTTATAAATACGCTTTGTTACACAATTTGCAAATCCAATCAATCACCATCTTCACCTCCGTTCTGATCATTTCACCATTAATTTCATTTATACCTGCAGAGAATATAAATTTTTTAACTTTTCTAATTTTACTAATGTTTCCTTACTAATGACCTCATTTCCTAAATACCTATTCCTTCTTCCACTATCAACATCCACACACATCTTGATTATCAAATACAGGAAGACTGTTATGCAGATTTTGGAAGCGTTCCCTGCATACCTACGCGTGACGTCAGACTAATTCTCGACTCTACTCCAGAACCATAATTTCACTATTATACAATAGTTCAGTATAATAATTATTAAAATGTACAACGTAATTAAAGTTGCTTTATAACATTAGTTATATTTGACATTGTAAATATTTGTGTTTGCTTTTAAAAATATATATTATTATTTATAAAATTATTTGAGTTAATGTTATAGATATATATATATAGATATATATATATATATATATATATATATATATATATATATATATATATATATATATATTATATATATATATATATATATATATATATATATATATATATATAAAAATAATAATAATAATAATAATAATAATAATAATAAATTTGAAATGAAAATAATAATATTTAAAAAATAATTACTACTATTTTTTATTTAATTTATATATTAATATTTTAATATTGAATTTTTATTATCCTAAATATCGTTAATATATATATATATATATATATATATATATATATATATATATATATATATATATATATATATATATATATATATATATATATATATATATATATATATATATATATATATATATATATATATATATATATATATATATATATGTATGTATGTATGTATGTTTGTATGTATGTATATGTGTGTGTACGTATGTGTCAAGCTTGCTGCAAATTTGTTACAAGTATTTTTTAGTAAGTTTGCCCCTGCAAATTTAAATCAAAGTTATCAAAATTGAAGTAAATATTAAAGCTTGCTGCAAGTTTGCTACAAGTTATTTTTCGCAAGTTAGCCCAGGCAATTTAAAATCAAAGCTAATCAAACTTGATTCAAGTGTACATGCTGCCTGGGATAAAGGTCCTGTTATGTTTAACGACTCGGTCAGTTTTGATTTTTTTTTTTAATTTGTTAGTGAGGAGGATACTAACAATCAATTTAAATGGTAACGAATGATTTTTAATGCCTGAAATATTTTAAATAATTTTTTAAAAATCACATTTTATGATAAATACAGAAGAAAATGAAGAGTTTTCGGATAATTACAACTTACATGTTTTATGTACACTGTTTTATTTAATTAACGAGTACCATAGGGTGGTATACATGTTGCCGTGAATGCATTGCAGACCGCCCGTTCCCGGCAACACCGGTGCATAAAATTAATATTAATTCTTCTTTTTTGTGTTTTATTTAAAAAAAAAAAAGTAAATAACAATTCTCAAAATAATTAGTTCATTAATTTAACTTTCGTTGGGTGATATACGCTCTAGACTTTAATATATATATATATATATATATATATATATATATATATATATATATATATATATATATATATAGCGCATGTATGTATAAATGGTTAAGTATATATATATATATACAGGAGAGAGAGAGGAGAGAGTTGATTTTAGGTACCGGTGTTACCAGAGCGCGCGGTCTGCAAATGCGTTCACGGCATCATGTATACCAATCTCTATGGTATTCCTTAATTTAAAAACAGTGTACATAAACATGTAAGTAAAAATATACGTAATTATCCGAAAATATTTCATTTTTGAAAAAATATTTAATATAAATGTGATTTTTAAACAAATTATTTAAAATATTTTGAACTTTTAATCATATCCGTTACCACTTAAATTCCTTGTTAGTATCATATACTATCAATGTGTATTAAAAACAAAAAACAAAAAAAACTGACGAAGTCATAAACAAAACAAGTTATATATATATATATATAAGAGATATAGAGAGATATATATATATATATATATAGATATATATATATATATATATATATATATTGTTATTATTATTGTTATTATACATTATTATTATTACGTATATATATTATTATTATATACATATTATTATTTTATTATTATTATTATTATATATATATATATTATTATTATTATTATTATTATTATTATTATTATATATTAGTTATTATTATTATATATTATTATTATATATATATATTATATTATTATATTATATTATTATTATACATATATATATATATTATTATATTATTATATATATATTATTATTATTATTATTATATATTATTATTATATATTATTATTATATATTATTACATATATTACATATATATATATATTATTATTATATTATTATTATTATTATTATTATTATTATTATTATATTAATATTATAATAAACCTCTAAACTACAAAGAGAGCAAAATGGAGTAACTTTTTTATATAAGACTTTTAGACACTCATCTTCATCTAAAATGACACTGAATGCCAGATTTTGACTAGAACACCAGTCGTGCGTTCTCTAAAACGTTGATTTCCGCAATGTTTGACTTTGTAATTTCTTCAGAATTAATTTAAAATTCATGAAGCGTTTCGTTAGGTTCGATAGTAACACCAGAATTTTACAAATGACTAAATCCGAAATATGCATAGATAGTCCATTATCTGTGCAATAGAAGTACTGATTTTGAGTTTCTGTGCTCAGTGTCCTATACCAATTTCCAAACCCATTTTTTTTTGAATTTAAAATGAAATTATGATAAATTCTTCAAATTGAGGACATTGAGTTCTAGTGCATATAATGGGAAAGATGCATCTTTTTACTTTAGGATAATTTTTGTGTATACTCAAAAGAAATTTTTTAAAAAATTCTTGAAAATTTTTTTGGAAAATTTGTTCCAAGAACAAATCAAAACTAATTCATATACAAAGAAATAATCTAAAAAATGTGCACCTCCTCCGACTACATAAGCCCTGAAAATTTCATCCACTTCGCCAGAATAAAACAATGACGAATTTTTCATTTCTAAAATTCAAATATATATATATATATATATTTTGGTGGACGCTGAGCACAAAACTCAAAAAATCGAAAAAGTACTTCTGTACTTTTTTAGATAATGGATATCTATGTATAGTTTCAAGTTTGAAGTCATTTGTAAAAAAATTTGTAACTACAAAATGTCAGAAACATGAATTTTCATGAATTTGAAAATTGAAAATTCTGGAAAGAATGACTACAGTCACAGAAAACACCGGAAATCAACGTTTTAGAGGCAAAAACGTACATTTTATGTTTATATAGTCAAAATCGGCTGAAAGAATTTTGCGTCCATTTTAGGTAGGAATTTTGGGATTAGCCCAGCCCAAAATGCCCAAAATTGGATCTTGCCCTTAAACATATTTAAGCTCAAATTTATGCAAGAAGACATCTTAAGTGCAAAAAAGCATCGTTTATTTTTCGAGAAGTTAATTAAGAATTTTGATGTAGCGTTAACTGGCTCCCACTGGAGTAATTAAAGAAATTTTAAAGTTTCGGAAAGGAAAATCTTTTTTTTTTTTTTTTTATTTTTCATAGTTATAATTTTTATTGCCATTAATTATGCATTTGCATTAAAGAAATTTGCGTAAAAGACTTTTTTTTATACTTTGTGAATTTCGAGTTTCTCTAATTTTTGGGAATAATAATTCTAATTATGTACGAAATTCAAAATATATAATTGACTGGCGCTGATCATAATAGTTTTTTTCTTATTATGTTTTAACGTGAATTTTGCTATATAATTGATATTTGAATAAGAAAACTTTTAATTTAGAATAAGGATTAATCTTATCATTGAATATACGAGCATTGGTCAATTTTAAGCAATGCTCATTTAGTTTCATATATATTATATATATATATATATATATATATATATATATATATATATATATATATATATATATATATATATATGTTATTATATATATATATATATATCGCTGCAAAACTTCCAATGTTTGATTTAAAATCAAAACTAATCAAACTTGTGGGTGGGTTTTGAGTTTTTGTATTTTTTTTATAGAAACCTTTAAATTTACAACAACAAAATCAACAACATCAACCTATAATGCTCGTAATGGAAGTAAGATATAAGTACAAATTTAAAACCAGCTGCAAATAGAGAAACGGTAAAGTTTTGAAACTTGGGCCTTCATGTTATTCAGCTATAACAATTTCTGATTAAAATTATTACTAATGCTAGCTTGTTTATTATCTTTTATTAATATAAATCGTCTTTCAAAAAATCTCCAAATTTTCCTATTTAAATAAATTTGTTTTTATTTTCCGATTTCTTTAATATTATAAAATAATTTAATTAATAATTCTCATAAAAAATATATAAAAAATTAAAAATGCCAAAGTATCAATAGGGAGGAAGAAATAAGGCTAGTGAATGGAAGGAGGTGGCAGTATTAAGTGACCAACCAAATAGAGTTCTTTTGTAATTAATGCAAAGAGAATATAATAAAAAAATTGAAAGAGTTAAAATCCATTTGAAGAAATGCAAAAGAAGAAGAAATGAAGAAAGTGTTCCAGGGTCATCAGGGATATTAGGGTCAGTTATAAATTTCCCGGGCAATCTGCATCAGCAGGTTCAAACAGGTCTTTTCAATTAGAAAGTGTTGATCATAATACATTAAGTTTGAGCACTGTAGATGAACTACCCACATTTTAATTGTTGACTCAACATCAACACCAATAAAACCACAGAGACAATCATCTATTTCATCGTTTGTGGCTAAAACAACAAATGAACAAAAGGAAGAGTTTGGATTTGCAAGTAGCACGTTTTGTTTTCTCTTCAAATATTCCTTTCAATGTGTTAGAAATTCAGGAATTTATAAAACTAATAAAGAAACCGAGACTTTCTTCCGATCTTTTAGGAAGGGTTAATGATGAAGTTATTAATTCCATGAAAATTGATCTTGAGATGATTGCGCTGTTAATCTTATACAAGATGGTTGGAGTACAGTTGGCAATGACCCAATAATAACTCACAGCATCCATAATGCAGTTGATACTGAAAGTCATGCAAAAACTGCAGAATATTGTGCTCAGGCTCCCAAGGATGCAATAAAAAAGGCAAAAGTAACATACAATAAAGATGTAAGTACTTTAAAGTTTAAAATAAAGTTATTTTTAGTAAACGAGTGTGTGACCTGTTATTATAAAATAGATGAGCTATCTATAAATTTTATATAGCTGATAATGCCTGAAATAAATAGAAAGTAGACAGAAGTAGATGTAAATAGCTAATAAGGTATCAAACTATATTGAATAAAATATTATATTTAGGTTTTTGCATTATGCACTGATAATGAAAATAAAATGTTAAAGATGAGAGAAATTCTGCAGAGAGAATATCCTAAGCTGATAACATATCTATAGATGTTCAGCCCATTTTTTAAATTTGCTTGAAAAGGATGTCTCTATTAAATCAATATTAAAGCGCATTGTGGAAATTCACAAGTATTTTTGGAATCATCACCAACCACGCGTAAGTACAAAATTTTCTATATGTATTGGATTAACCCACTGTTAAGTTCTAATGAATTAAATATGATGATAGTTATAAACTTATAATGCACTAATTTAACAACCTAGTAACTAACTCGTTGAAGATTCTAAATAAAAGTTATAAAACTAAATTTGAAAATATTTTATTGACCAAATTAGTTTTATAATTTATAAAATAAATAAATTATAAAACTAATTAGGACAATAAAATATAAATAAACATTTAATAAATATTTATATTAAAAAGCTTATAAGAGGTTGTACTAACTAATTTATCTTTGCTTTTCTTACTACACATACAAAATCTAATTTACCTCTTTATTTAGTGCTTTTACACAATACACATATAAATAAAGAAAGTAATATTTGTTTTAACTTAGGGATGGTTGATGTAGAAAGGGGGTCTGATGCCACAGCTACCCAACGATACTCGCTGGAATTCTAAATTAGATACCATAGAGACATGCCTGTCAAACCACTCTCTGTATATTGATATTAGAGGTGAGCACATGAATTCAATCGATACCTCAATTGGAAGACTAATCGACAATTTATCTATACAAAGAGTAGCAATAAATTTACAAGAAGAATTAGAAATTGTTGCAGGCGCATTAGATAGGGTTTGTATCTGGCTATAATTTAACAAATAATAATATACCAGTAATTGCAATTTAAAATTTAAAGCACTTCTTATAGTTATAAAGCACAAATTCTATTTTTATCTCAGATATATTATATTAAATAAATTACGAATGCACTCTACAAAATCTGATGCAATAAATTTTGATTATAATTTTAACCAAATTTTACAGTAATCATGATCCTACTTATTGTTATCTTGTAGTTATAGGCAGGCAATACAACACTGTCCGATGCAGTAGATATCTGGCAAGACCTTATTCATGTTGAGAAACTGATACCATCATATAAAGAGGATATTTTGAAGAGGTTCAGCAAGTCAATGAGTCCATGTCACTTTCTTGCAAATTTAGCAGATCCAAAATATGAAAGTATATTAAATAATTTATATATATATATATATATATATATATATATATATATATATATATATATATATATATATATATATATATATATATATATATATATATCTTCGATTGTAATTTTCAATTATGAACTTTTGATTACTATTAAAATTTTACGCTAAGAATACTATTTATTAATTTTAAACTAAAAATAATGTTTGAAATTTCATTTGCCATAATTTCACATGTCTACTTAGCCTATAGTATTCGACAGCATCAAAAGTAAGGTTTAACACATGTCATTGCTAGCTACTGAGCTGTATTTTTAAAAGTTTTATTTATGTTTGCTAATTTTGTTAGGAAAATGGAAAGAAGTCAAGAGGAAGAGGCGTAAGAGTGGCTTAATAAAGTCTATCAAGAAATTATGCCAGGTTATAACACATTTAGGCTAAAGGACAACACCTGCTTTCATTCCTCTTTATTCAAGGACAATTTAATTAGTTTGACGAGAACAAGGAATTGGTGGAAATTAGTAGAGTTTAAAGAGAAAATATCATCTAAATTGCCTGCTAAGTTTGCCAGGTTTGTGTCTCAGCTACATTCCTGTCCAGCAAGTTCAGGATCAATAGAAAGATTTTTTTCAACGTTTGGGATCATTTGGAGTAAAATGAGAAATAGATTGGGAAGAGAAAAGGCTGAAATGCTTGTAAGAATTTACAGACACTTGAGATCAAAAAAATAATACTAATTCAGATTATTGATACATAATATTAAATTCCATTTTAATATGAAATGCATACATTCAAGTATTTACTTTAAGTTTAAAATTTTAGATTAAATTATTAGTTTTCAACCCATATATAAAAAAAAATATATAAAATTATGAAATTGCAAATTTTTTGCTTTATTAATTTGATAAACTATCAGGTAAAAGACTAAGGATAATGTGGCCTTTCATTTTGTATTACATTACATTTAATACATTGCATTTTTGGGTGTTTTTGAGGTTTGGGGGAGATGTTTGTTTGGGTGCAAATCTTAGAATTATATATATTTCCTTCAATTAAAAAGTGACTAAAAATTTTTCTTGAGATTTTAATGCATATATAATTTTTTTATACAATTATAAATAATATTTTTTTTAATCATCATTATACTGGCTGGAAATCCCGTAGATAAAGATAAAAGAAGGTCTTAACCAACAAGGGACGCCTTGGATTTTTGGTTGGTTTTTGCTCTTGAGTTTTTGGGTGGTTTTTTGAGTGGCTTGGATACCAACCCAAATTTATAATTATAAATAGATATATATATAGTATATATATATATATATATATATATATTTATATTTAGTCATATATACATCTCATATA
>JABUQX010063579.1:7500-10000 GCA_015478945.1 Trachelipus rathkii | reverse complement strand
CTAAAAAATCACCTACCTAATATCATATATATACTATATATCTATTTACAAAGAGTACCTGTGTATCTACTTCCTCTAAAACAATATCAACTCCTCAACTCCAACCAATAACTACCTACACCACAATATATATACATACACCTCACTATCACACTATAACCCAACCTATATACCTACCCAAAACTAATAAATATTATATATATTATTATACATATATATACGACACATATATATATAATATATAATAAAACTACAATATATATATATATATTATATATATATATATAATATACTCACTAACTACTAACTATACCTCCCACACATATATACTCATCACATACTACCACCTCCATTATACTAACACTACTAATACAACCTATATAATAATAATCTATAATATATATTAAATAGTTCTTAATCTTGTAAAATTAGAAATAAAATACCAATTTAGCACAGATCCTGATAATGGAAGCAAAACGTGTCCCGAAACCGATAGATATAATAAAAATAATAAAAGACTTGAACATATGCCGTTTTCATTCTTAGAGTCTACACAATATTGAGTTTCAAAAGGAAAAAAGCCTATTCATACCAATATATATATATATCATATATACATAATGATATATATATACTACTATATATATATATATATATATATATATACCTATATATATATATTATATATTATATATAAATATATATATTCAATAATATACTATATATATATATATTAATATACCTATATATATAATATATATATACCCTATATATATATATACTACAATATATATAATATATATATAAAATATATATTATATATATATTATATACTATATAATATATACCGTATATATATATATATATTATTATATATATATATATATATATATTATATATATATATATACTATATACTATATATACATATATATATATATAAAATATATATATATATAGCACCCTCAATTTATAACTATTTGTAAAATTTAAAAATTATATTTATAGTTTCGTACCTTGGCCAAGATCTTTGCCGTAAGGCAAAATTATTGATCATAAGTAATAACGTACAATTGTGCAGTAAAAGGCTTCCCGTTCTTTTGCCTGAGCTTCTCTATCCCCCTCCTCTTTGTCTTTATCACTCGACTCACTTACCAACTTGCTTGCTCTTAAGAAGAAAAAAATCCGAATTAAAAGAAAACTCAACTTTCAAGCATGGGAGGTAAAACTTCTGGAAAAGTTCGCAACAGCAGAATCGACTCATCTCAATTTTCAAACATTTCAAAAAGAATAAATTGGCAAGGGAGGTAAACGCAGGAAAAGTCTGAAACTGCTAATCGAAAACCCGCAGAAAAATAAAAGAGAAATAAAATTTACACCAGGACCCCTATATATTGTTATTTCCCGGAAGTAAAAAACACCCAGCCTTCTGCATAAACCATCAGCACTTTCACCAGTAACTACTTGATACGAAATAACACACACGAAGTTGCGATACTTTACACTCTATCTTAGTAAACTCCTTAAATCCTCACCCAAGAAAAGTTCCGTCTCCAAAAGAAAACAAACCAAATGAAAAAACGAAGAAAAAAACATTACAAATTAATACTAATAAATCCCAAAATCAACCTCAAGAATAGACTCAAACGACACTTGACAAACGAAACATTATCGATATGGAATTTTTTTAATCATCTTATTTCTAATTTTAGGTTAATGAGATCTGAAATCATTTTGAATTCACTACGAACCTTTAGGCTCCTCATTCGGAAATCAATGAAAAATCAGAATATCATCTTCATTTTTAACAAAATGAAGAATTTACCAATTGCAACAACTGAACTGGATTAATACCTTAAACTTTCTCAATCCCCCTTGGTCGTCACCACTTCATCTCGTTTCAAAATTACTCCAGGTGAGTGACGCCCATGTGGTGGCTGTAGAACTTAAATCCCATACCAAAACCAGATTCGCAAAACAAGTTCCTTTTACAGATTTCCATAGAAGAATATTGGTCTCATCCAAGTGTCAGAAGCTCCTCTTCGTAAAATGAAGACGGGTATTTTGCTCATATTGGATCAAGATTAACTTCCACGTATGGACTATAATCTTCCTCACCACAGCCTGTCAAAATTCCACAATTCATCCTCTATCTACCTTTGATATAGGCAATACAATAGAATACAGAGCATGAATGTATGTGTTTATTATCGAGTTAGGAAGCTTTTTTCTACGAATCTTGCAGAATATTTAAAGTGCAAAATCCCCTGGATGGTAAGAGGAGAACTAAGTTGAATCCTATGTAGGTTAGTTTGGGTTTAGTATTGCTTTCTGTTCACCTTGTGGGATGAAGTTTTAAATTTCAAACTTAATTGAATATTTCTGCTGAGTTGGGAAGATGGCTCGGCGCTCAAATTTATTTTTGACTGTATGCAAAATGTTGTCAGGAAACTTGTAGCTAGGAGGGTTCTGAAATGACTTAATTTCATAGTCTTTCTTGC
>JABUQX010063579.1:0-2500 GCA_015478945.1 Trachelipus rathkii | reverse complement strand
CCTTCAGCAACACTAAACCCATTTTTCGGTATATTTTGATTCAGCTGCACTCATTCTCTCATACAAGAGAGAAGTAAACTCAGTCAGCGTGATAGTTATTATAAGCATTCCTGTATACTGCCATTATACCGGGGAAACCACATGTTTCCGGTGTAAATATCATAGATTTACACATGGCTATATGTAGTTATGTCCTGCAAGTATGTTAAATCGTTAAGGTGCGATAATCGTTTTTTATTTTAAGCAATTCTGTAATATTTTCAGATGTTCGAACTGTGAAACCTATACATGTGCGATAGAAGGTCACACAATCGATGGGTTTCCAATATTGGCGTACCTCAAGGGTTTTAATATTGTCACACGACGAGAACACCACGTCTATTCTATTAGAACCACTTATGTTGTCTTCCCAGTTAGATATTTCACTAAACGCTGATCTCTCGGATAACAAACACTTATCCTCTACCCATGCAGCAGCGATTTCGATAATCTTGATGAACCCATCAGCACAAACGAATAAAGGTCTATTATTTGACCCTTTGGCAGAAATACAAGCAACGTAACGACTACCATTTGGTTTACGCTTAAATATAAATGACACATCATTGGGAATAACGAAGCTCCTCGTGAAGATATCAGCAACAGATGTAGAGATGCGAGGAGATGTCATCGTGCCAGTACAGTGAAAAAATGGACTACTGAAGGAAATCGTATGCGTAAACAACCCTTATAGGTATGAGGATTCTTTCTTTCAAGCCACATCAGAGAAGAAACAAGAATACAATGCACGAACGAACCATATCATTCAAAAAGGGTATATATTCTCGTTAGACAAAAACAAACAACAATAAACAATAAAACAGGTTCACTATGGTAATATATGTATACAAAGGAGATCTATACAGTCAAATTGACATGAAATGAACTTATCCAAAACAAAAAACAAAACAAAAACAATAATAATAATAATAATAATAATAATCAATGTTCATCACATACATATAGTTTTTACATAGGCTTAAGATCTAAAAACGCTAAATCTTTACATTGAAAACCAATCATTTTCGTCGTTATATCTAACATATTTTTTCACTTCATCGATACCATCATTGAGTACATATGTTAAAAGTTCACGTTCAGACACTAAAATATGTTTACTCGATAGATCCTTGTGGTAAGCACGTTCGTTCCATTGTTTTCTAAATAGATAGATGAGTTTCTGTACATCTATAGAATTTAAGAAGCGTTCAATGATAGTCTCAGAATCATCAACCAGCGTTTTCCTGAATGAGCAATATTCCTGATACAACATGTAATGCGCAACAGTTACATAATCAGACAGCATTTCCGATTTCTTAGTTTGCGTTATTACCATCCTACAAACCTCCGACAGATATTTTATAGGTTTTAATCCAGAAATATAGATTCTACGAGCCGTAGGTTTAAATACGCCTGTGTCATTACACATCTTCCACACTCGAACCTCCAATCGATGTTGTGAAATTATACCCTTAGAAAAAGAGATAGTAAGATGACTAACTTTATGACATCCTCTTCTAGCAATAATCGTTTCCGGTGATTCTACTAAAACGTTGGTAGAGTCAGAGTACTCCTTAACCCATTCTGCAGCATGACTACATATACAGAGTAGTTCATCTGCACTCATAAAAATACGTTTGTTACTGCGGTATACAGATTGATTAACACATGTGAAAAAATCAGAACCATCGGGGTTTCTTTTATATAAGATTGAAACCCCACACCCTGGGATCTTGATTACCCTTTGTATAATCTTTTGTATAGGGGTATATCTGTTAAGACGCTGCATATTGTTCACTTAATGAAAATAGAACACTTTTTAAACGGAACACAACCTCCTAATGCTTTCAAGTCCACAACGATTATGACGTTAAAACAAGCATCATGAGAAAAGATATTATAAAATTAAGGATACAAACACAAGCCTAACAGGAAGGCTAAACCTGTTTTACATTCACTTTTAGGCCTTACGCTCCGTTCGTTTTATGTCTGTATTTCATGTTTCATTCAACGCTATCACATTGGGCAAACTAATAAACGCCAATTGGACCTAAGAACATAGCATATCTAACTTACGAATAAACAGTTTTCATTAACAAAGTTCGTTACTCATCTACGGTAAATAACTAACACCATTCTTAAAACTCAACCTACCCCGATCCCTTCTTCGAAAACATTACGCAATACCTTTCAAATCCCGAGGCTCACCTGCATACTTATCATTAGGAATGCCTTTATCTTGATACAAAAGCTCTCCCAAACGGCGCTGACACTCAAACATAATCTCCATTCTTTATGAAGCATAACCGCAACAATTTTATCCTGACATAGCATAAAAAATAAGTTCATTTGAATTAAAATATCACAGTAAAGCATAATAGTTTACTGATTTAAAAACAGTAAATCAGTAAATAGTAAATCCAAACCACCCATCCTGCAGCCCCTACCGGCCCTTCCGCCT
>JABUQX010063578.1:27500-28777 GCA_015478945.1 Trachelipus rathkii | reverse complement strand
AGAAAATATTGTTTCCTCCACTACACATAAAATTAGGCCTCATGAAACAGTTTGTCACAGCTCTAGATAAGGAGTCTTCAGCCTTCATCTACCTGCAAGGCTTCTTCCCTAAGCTGTCTGAGGCAAAGGTCAAAGCCGGTGTCTTCGTCGGACCACAAATAAAAAAGATCATAGAGTGCAAGGAATTCCCGAAGAAGCTTACTAGGACAGAAAAAGCAGCTTGGAACAGCTTTGTTGCAGTGGTTCGTGGCTTCCTTGGGAATCACAAGGCCGAAAACTATGAGGAGCTTGTTGAGACCTTGGTCAGGAACTACGGCAAAATGGGCTGCAGGATGTCCCTCAAAGTCCATATCCTTGATGCTCATCTTGCTAAATTTAAGGAGAACATGGGGGCGTACTCAGAGGAGCATGGCGAGCGATTTCACCAGGATATTCTGGACTTTGAACGCCGCTACCAAGGATCATATAACGAAAACATGATTGGAGACTATATTTGGGGGTTGATTCGTGAAAGCAACTTACCGTATAATCGTAAATCTAGAAAAACTTCTCACTTCTAAATATTTTAAGGTCTCTATTGTATAAACTAAGAATAAATAAATGTTACTTTTGAGCTATTTGTCGTTTTTCTACTTTATGTAAACGAGAATGATTATATTCACCAATTTTTTATATCGGAATTGGTAAATTTGTGAAATATCATTATCCTGGTCACAAAATCAAAGTTTGGAGGAAATATTAGCCATTTTTCATACTTATTAGTATACAGAAATAAGTTATAGTTGTTTGCCCAAAAGACAAAAAATGTTGCATAGTGATAATTTGTTTAATGCTATCCCATTAATATTTAAATTTAGGCCTATATCACGTATACCGTTTGGGACAAGAAGGGGTATACTAAGCTGGGCAACATGAGGATCTTCCCTTCTTGCCCAAACAGTTTTCTTAAGCAAATATTGTTGGACGCATATTATTTTAAAGCATTTGTGTGATCTTTTTCTGTTTATTTTCTGTTTCTTTCAGGTATTGACGTAGCGAAATATTTCTCTCCAAATCCGGTTGAATATGGTAGCCCACCGCTTGCTTACTTAGGGGAAATATTAAAAAAATAGACGATAGAGTGGAATGGTTCAAGAAATGCAGTAATAACGCTCCTTGTTAGTGACGTTTTAAAAGGAATGGTAATCGTAAGAAATTCACTTCTAAACAGAAATTTCACAATCAACCCTGGGAGAAGACGAGTGAAGTAAATAAAAGAAATAGAAGTCACAGCTAAA
>JABUQX010063578.1:0-17500 GCA_015478945.1 Trachelipus rathkii | reverse complement strand
TGGAGTTACAAATATCAACACAAAACTCATGTTGCGCCGCCACACACCCCTTGTGCTACGAGGGGCGTCTGTAAAGGTGGTGGTAACGCGGATAGAGTTTCCCCGAGCACCTGCCGCTGCTGGTACATAAGAAAAGAGAGAAAGCACCAACATCGCGCCGCAAAGCAAAAGGGTCAAGAGAACTGGAAAGTGCAGAACAGTTTATAAGCCTGTGGCCTTTGACTCGACCCTATCAAAAGGCCGGTTGAATACCAGAGCCCACCGTTATGAGAACCAGACTCCATACAAGGCGAATGAGGCCCTTGTAGCTGGAGAAACTGAGAAGAGGAAAAAAAGTCTCCAGTCTACAGAACTCCCTGTTTCTTTGAAGCCGCCCTACCAACCGTTGATTTGAGGTTTTCAAACATTTTTTTGTTTATTAAAAGCCAAGGATTTGGTTGATATTGTCAACAGAGAGACTGAGAAACCGTCAAAGAGATAGGAAGTTAGAGGTTCTTAGTGAGGAGGTAGAGAAGTTGTTTTAAAGGAATTGAATTTTACAAGGTTGAGTCGACCCCACGGAAATTCTATCCAGTCAGCGAGAATAAAATCGGAAAGATTAAGACGAGTGTCAATTACTAAAAGTAAAGAGGAGCAGAATTGAAAATAGTGAAAAATGAAGGTCAGTCATCGGCGCATACGAGTGCAATAGAGTTATAGTGCATGAGATAGCTCAATTATGAAAAAGTAGGAATAAAGTAGAGATAGACAGAACCCGATGGGACACACTTATTGAAAGAAAAAGAAAAATAGCCCCAGTCAACAACAAGTCCATAAGTTGCAGCGATTTGAAAGAAAACTAGACATAAGAGAGCCAAAGAGGAGAGCAACCAAAGGAGAGCTTGAGACAGTGACGCGCCACACCCGGTCAAATGCCTGGATATTCAACCCACCACACAAATCTTCCCCTAGTCCTGAGACGGAAATCCATAATCAGTTTAGATAGAAAGTATATCGCCGTAACCTCGAGCGCCGAAAAGCCGTACTTCGATCGGAAATAAGTAATGACACTCCAAATGACTAAGAAATGAAGTTGAGAAGGGTTCAAAGATCTTAGTATATAATCTTAAAGTGAGAAGCATATAGCGCGGAAATTGAAGGATCAGAGAGGCTTTCCTTTTCGCAACAGGTTGCGGCATGTGCGTGCTTCCAACACTGAGGGAAAATATTATTATGAGACAAGAGAATATGTTGAACATGGCGGGGTCAGCATTATAATATATATATTATATAATATATATATATATAAAAATATAATAATATATATATATAATATATATTTATAACTATATAATAAATATATATATACTATATATATATATATAGTTAAATATATATGTTAAAATAATTCTTCCTCTAATCCGTTCTTTCTAAGCTTTTCTGTAGTTCGATTCATGATAAACATTTAGCATTTAAAAATCAATCTAAATTCACAGATGCTGTCTCCGCCATCCGATATGGGCATGAACTGCCGCTATTTTAATGCGTAAAAGCTAATCTAATTACGTCTATCTTACACTTTTTCGTTTAATTTTGCATAATTAATTTAATTTATTTGACCAACTTTAGCAAAAAATAAGAGAATTTTAACGTAACCACGAAATTTGCAAAAATAGATCGTTTCTATAATGTTATAATGTTATAATGTTTCATAATGCTTTTCATAAACACGAGCAGGATAGCACCTCTGTTATATATAATATTATATATATATATATATATATATATATAATAATATATTATTAAGATATTATAATATATATATATATATATAATATAATTATATATATATATATATATATATATATAATATATACTATAAATATTATATATATATATATATATATATATATATATATATATGTATTCTATATATACACGATGCAGGAGTCACCTCTATATATATATATATATATATAAGCTTGACGGGTAATTTACAGAGATGAATATGAAAATATCTTAACCAAGTGGTCACTATTTTCTATCATATTTTTCATATTAGTTTTATTAAATGACATTATCAATATTTAAATGCAAACAAGCTTTACTTGTTTTAGATAGTAATGTTTTATGTGCGCACAAATAATGTAATCCAAAACTAATAATCAGCATTACTTTTATTTAAAAGAATTGACTAAATTTTCAGAAAATTAGCTGATTTAAATATAATAACCCTGGTATATACTATATATATATATATATATATATATATATTATATATATATATATAATATATATATACTATATATATATATAATATAATATAATATAATATATTATATATAATTATTATATTATATTATATAATATATATATAATAATATAATATATATTATATATATATATAATTATATAATATATATATAATATATAAATATAATTATATATATATATATATATAATATACATTATAACATAATATATATATATTTAATATATATAAATAATATATATATAATATATAATATATATATATTATATATATAATATATAGATATAATATATAATATATATATATAATATACTTATATATATATATATATATATTAGTATAATTACTATATATTATATATATATAATATATAATATACTATATATATAAATATATATTATATATATAAAGTTGTGGTAAGGAGGCTGTTGATCACAAAATTCGCTAAGTACCACCCTCATCACCATAGTCAAAGTCCATCGCACAACCCACATCTAATTTCAACGTCCGCACCACCCCCTTCACCTATTACACAAACAATCACCTAAACTCCCCAAAATAACCAAAATAAGAATAATTTGCTTACTTCCCATAACAACAGTGTTTTGAATAACCATATAGAATTATATACCTTTGACCCTTAATAAGAGTCATATCTATAAAAATCGATATATATGAACGGTCCCTAGCAGACCCGATACGAATGGGACTAACACCTACCAACTAAACCAGAAAGCACAAATTTTTCACTTAGACTCTGCATATATTAGCACTAAACAACGCATGCAATAACACAGTATAGCCTCTGTATTAATACTCAGCGTAGCCGAGGGGAATGGATGTCATTGAAAATAGGACCTTAAATGTAAAATATAGTAGTATATATAATAATATATATATATATAACCAGAGCTTATATTATATATTATTATTATTATATAACTATTATTATATATTTATTAAATATATATATTATTATATAAATATATTATTTCAAAGCGATTTCTTCCAGATATACAAATTGTGAAGGCTATAATTTTGATGATAATGAGATCCGCCAGTCAAGAATTTAGATATTATGAAATTATTGTTAGCATTTCGTAGTTAAATCTTAGAGTATTTTTATTAGTTGAATACGTATCTAATTTATAAAAATATATAGGATCAAGTTTATTATAGATGATTTAGGATGAAATAATGATCAAACCACCTTGTTAAGCATATAACAATCAAGATATTAAATAATAACACTCCAATCAAGGTCTAAGAAGAGAACATTGATTTTATAATTTTACTTCATACTGTTTGATACTCTCAGTATACGCACTTCACAACCGAGTAAAAGAATTATATTTCAATAGCTTTTTCCCTTCTGCCCTCGAATGTTATTGCATATCTTTTTATCAATGTTTATTGCAAAAAACTCACAGTTTATCTTGATTATTTCTTCAAACCTGTACAGCTTAGTTTAACTTGTAATAATTAAAAACTTCATTTAATCCCTAATAATCCTAATATTCAGTAAGCCATAATATAATATTTTTAATATTTAAACCCCTAAGATAAACAGGAAGATTAATTGGAGATGCTGAACCCGCTGTTCCTACTTCTATAAATATATATTCACAGAATATATATATATATTATATTATATTAATAGATATTAATATATATATATTAATTAATATATAAATAAATATTAAATATTATTAATATATATATAATATATATATATTAATTATATATTATAATATAATATATATTATAAATATAATATAATAATTAATTAACATATACCCTATCATATAAATAAAGATGACAATATATATATATATAATAATATATAATAAGATATAATATAACATATAAGAATATATATATATATATATAATATATAATACTTGATAATAAAACTACATATAAACTATAATCCGTGTATAGACAACTGATATAGCATATAAAGATATAAGTATCCTAAACCATATATATCATAGTATAATAATAATATTAGTATATATAAGAGAATACACACGCAAAATATATAGCATGCATAATCCCTCAAACATATAGCGGTGGATCGTTTAAGTCCAAAGCGATAGGTGGAAGATCCTCATAAAGTAGCGGAAAGAAGGAAAATAATGTACATTTATATTACATTTTAGAGTCTGATATAACAATGTACTTAAACCAGCTTTCTCTATGCTGAAGTTTTACAATTAATGCTTATAAATGTAAGTATATATATATACTAATACATAGCTACAATAATATATATAGTAATATATATATATTATAAAGATATATATATAGTTATATATATATAATAAAAACAGATATAAAATCAGTTTACTTTAGATCTGAAGGAAATCCCATCTATGAAGTCTAAATACTTTCATACAGTGGCGTATCCAGGGGGAGGCCAGGGGGGCCATGGCCCTCCCCCCCCCCGAAATTTTTTAGACACTATAAATTTTTTTGATCATATCCGTTAGATATAAGCAAATACAGAGGTTCTATATTATAATATATTTATTAATAATAATATATTAATTATGCTATATATAATATATTATATAGCACTTTACCAATTTGTATTATTAAAGGCAAGATTACTTGCGGAGGGGGCCGGAAACTCTTGTTGTAAAGAATTAATAAAATTATAAAACGTTTATATTTATACGTACAGTACGGCTTATGGGTAAAAAAATGCACATAAAGAATTTATCATTATAAATAGAAATATTCTGTATTTATATTACGTTATATAATATAAGAATGAATAATATCACCTGTTGTTCAAGTCTTTACAGTCATAATTGTTTCATTTTGACAGACATTATTATTATTATTGTCTATATATTTAAAAATTTTATAATGTAAATTATTAAATAGTACAGCACAACATTAAATGTTTCCAGTAATTAATTATAGACATGATATACTGACAAATGATATAAAATATTATATAATTAAATATATATATTATATATTAATATATATATTATATATTAATATATATATATATATTAATAAAATATATATTATTATATTAATATTAATATATATATATATATTAATATATATATATATTATATAATTATATAATTATTAAATAATATATTATATAATTAAATATAATAAATTATTATATAAATATCATAATAATATTAATAATATATATATATTATATATAATAATATATATTGATAACCTTTATATAGTTTATTACCACTGCTTACAGTGATTATTATTATGATATTTATTATGTATATATATATTATCTTAGTTATAATATGAACTTAAACAGTCATTTAAGTTTAGTGTAACGACATGATTCAACATAAAAAATAATATATAGGACCAAGTACTTGGTTTTACGACTCCGTTCAGTGTTAATATTTATATTAAATATATTTTATATTGAAAGTTAAATTAATAGAACACATATAATGAAAGACACGAAAAATGGTAAACCGAGCAAGAAATTTAATGAACGTGAGTTAAGGTGGCTCCCCGCCTGTCACGAGAAAAATGGAAACGACAGATCGACTAGGGAACTATAGTCCCCCACTCCGGAGGTCCTCCTACTGGACCTCCCTCTACTGATTTGAGTAATAGGTGATTCCTCGGCTGATATCAGCAGAAATTACCCCTTACGGCTAGTATAGGAAACATATACGTCCTACCCTCACTACTGATCCTACCCTGTATCGGGCTTTAGCCCTTGATCTAAATTATATTATTATTATTATATTTTTTATATAATTTTTTTTACTTATATTATTTTACATTTTTGTAATAACATATTTTACACATATTTCCCAAATATAATATGTAAATTTGAGTTTTCTGATAAGTTATGAGTATTACTTTACTTTTCGATAATATTCAATATAGAAAAATATTTTTTTATTTTTTATATGTTTTATTATACAGTCTCTATAGTATATTAAACGTATACCCTGTTAAATTATGTAACTGCTAATTCTTCTTATTCTGAAGTATCTTACTTTCAGATTATCTTTATTTAAAATTTTATTATGAATACTAATTGTTGATTTATGTCATAATCAAATATTAGGCAGAGAAGTTCGAGTTGGTACCAGATCGTGACGATCATGTTCTCCATCACCACATCGGCATAGCGCTTGCCGTCGTCAGCGAGGGCGCTATAGCAATAATGTAAAAAAAAAATCAAAGAAACTAGACGGGAAGTCTTGAAACAAAACAGGCCGATATAGAAGAAGAAGTAATAAGTAATATGAATATATAAATGAGTATATATATAATATGAAATAGATATATAGTATATAATAGAGATATAGTAATTGTAATATAATATATATATATATTATATGAATATATATATATATATTATATAATATCGTAGAATACCCAAAGCCGCAAGTATCGCTGGCAGACCAGGAGAGCATTTCAGCCAGCCAGAGCAGAAGAATAAACATTGAACCCCACGCCTTCCCAAACCAAATTTTGAAGAGGATCCAGACATTGTCACATATCCTGACATCACGCATTCTATGCGAAGAAGATCCCTCCCTAAAAAAAAAAAAAAAAGCATATTTGCGTCAGAGAGAAGATTTGACAAATATTGAACATTGTTTCAAAGTAACAACATAATAGAGGAAATATTTAATCACATGGAGAGAATGTGATGCTAGTAATTCAACTCTGGATTTTTGTATCTAATATATATAGATATTAGAGTAATATATATATATATATATACTTATATATTATATAATATATATAGAGATATAGATATATTATAATAGGATATATGTTATAATAGGATGAGAAGTAATAATTATATCAATACTAACACTATATGAGAGTATATAAATATTTACTATAGTACAGCTTATGATGGTGGAGATAATTAGTTGCTTAAAACAGTTGTGTTGTTTCTATTTGTGTGTCTAATATTAATCATTTATATTTTTTTAGTTGGTGGCAACCATGATGCAAGCGGATTTGTTTGTCAAATGGAACTTATATATATTAAAAAGAATTTTATTTATAAAAAGAAAATAAATTTTAGATTTTTTTTGCAATTGTACAAAAAATAAATCAAAAGCTTTGCTTATAATATTGATAACATTTTTGGGTATAAGTTTTGCATTATTTGGTTTTTAAACCAAAAAATAAAAAACTTGCTAGACAGGGGATGCGTGAGGAAAGATGATTTGGAAAGGGAGAAAAAATAAACATGTTTTCAATACACCCAACAATATGTGCAAGCTTTTGCGCACCAAACCACTCCCACTCTATCGTACACGGCTGTGGGATTCCATAATTAATTAACTACCCCACTTACCAAACCCAACTCACTATGAACAAGAATTTTAATAAATGAGATTTGGGCCAGAGAATTTTTTTAATAAAAAAAAGATTATATAATTTTTTGTATGATGCAAGCTTCAGGGGGAGTATAAATAGCGTTTTTGATGAAATGATAGTTTAATATTAAAAATAAATAGACACTTCTTTCAATACAGACATTTTTGCAATATATTTTATATAAGTCTAATCAACATATGACACTTTTCCAATGGTCAATAAAAATACCTGTAAGTAATGTCATGACTACCAACATATAGACCCCAATAAAACCTAATACTCTTCTAAATAACATGTTTCGTCTGTTAATCCTCCTTTTGAGCAACGTCTCTTCCATGCTGCCCCAACACTCGAGAGAAATATCTCACTAAGCATAAAAAAAAATCATATTTATGCATAATATAGACGCCACGTTGTAATGCCCATTATTATAATTCTGATTTATATAACAAAAATTAAAATAATAATAGTTATATCTATTTTAATAAATAATAAAGAATAATAACTAAAAAAGAAAAAAAATAAAAATAGAACTTTAGCTTTTCTAATAACTAGACAATAAAATAAGTGATTTTCCTAAAAATCATAAATATTGATATATTATGAAAAGTGAGCTATTTAAATGCCTCTTATCATATACTATATTTAAACAAATAAAATTATTTCTATGTTAAATATATTAATAATAATAATGTATATATTAATAATATTAATATATATCAATATATATAATAATATATATATATATTTTATATATTAATATATAATTATAATATAGTAATATAATAATATAATAATATATAATATATATATTATAATAATATATATTAATATATATTATATATATTAATAATAATATATATTAATATATATATATATATATATTAAGTAATAATAATAATATTATATATAGATATAATATATATTCAGCGCGACTCCTATTAATTGATATTTAACTTACACCAGTAGCGTCATACTCTACTACCTCTCTTCTTACTATTCATCTCTCTCCATTATATATATTAATATTTATATATATAATAAATATATAATAATATATATATATATATATATAATATATATATATATATAATATATATATATATATATATATATATATATATATATTTAATATAATTAAATATAAATTATATTATATAATAAAAATAATTAATATATATATATATATATATATATATAATTATATTAATATATATATAATATATAATATATATATATATATATATAATATTATTATATATAATATATTAATAATATATAATTAATATATATATAATAATAGATATATAATATATAATATATATATATATATATTATATATATAAATACAACCAAAAAATTTATTACTACATATATGCATTTGAGCGTTATTCCAAATTATTGCAGTATTCTTTAAATTAAATATATACGATAATGGTAACTGTATTGTTATGATTTTCTAAAATTCTTATATATAGAATTTCAGACTTATAAAATGATATAATAATTTTTATCCAAAATGTGCATTAAGAACATAAATAAATGTATTTAATTTTATTTTTTTTTTAAATAAATAAAACGAAAAATATTTTTGTTTATTATATATATTTTTATTCTAAAGTTATAGGATAAAAAACGAAACGCTTCATGTATAAAATAATAAATTTAAGATTACACAAAATTAATTAGTATATGTATATAAATCTTCTCAAAAAATGATTTCTCTCACTCATTATTATTTATCTTTAGTTAATGTCGAACTGTAGACATCAACACTATCTATAAATGGAGATAGATATGTATTAGAAAAGGAAGTAGAAGTAATGTCCAAATATCCAGTGTACGAATTATATTTCATAACTTTCTAGATATTATAATATATTAATCATAATATCGCGATTATTGGAAATGACTTCACGTAATATTCCTTTTATTTAAAGCCACAGATAATGAAACCCATAATAATCTGCCATATAAACAGAGATACAAAATATAATATAAATTAAGTTATATTTCTTACTAATAGTACTAACTCTTAAACGAATAAATTTTGTAAGGAAGACTTATTCGCATTCATTATCAATATGAAATTACACGACATGGACTACCTACGATACGCAAGACAAGCAATACATAAGGAAGTACTCTATAAGAATAAAGTAGAATCAAATTTATAGCGCCTACTCATTTAATATGACTTTATCTATGTTATATAATTTTACTATTTTAGTTTATTTTTATATATTAATTTTAGTTTATAGAATTAAATTTATTTTTCTTATTGTTGTTCTGAGTAGAGTAGAGAGCATATAGTTTTAAAAGATTCATCGGAACGTAATACTTATCTTAATTTTTAAAAAATAATATTAATTCCCTGTCTATTATTTACTCTATAATTGTTATTATAAATTTTTAGCATTGTATTATCCATTACACTGTAGTATAAAGATATGAAATTTAAAATCTCATTATTATTAAATAAAGGAGTCATATATCAATATCTATATTATATATATATATATTATATATAATATATACTATAGTCTATATATATAATACTATATCCTACTACTATATACTCCTCTACTTCTACAGAGTAAGTTTAACTATCACTTACTATAGAATACCCTCCCGCCAAATTTAATGAAATATAATTGCCAATATCTTATGTATTATGTGTAATATCCATATAATCTATTTAATGCATGTTAAAACAAATCTAATGAAATATAATTACTAATGAAATTAAAAGTAATCATTTCTATTAAAATGCTTTTGATATACAAAATTTAGATTAATATTAATATGATATTGAATTATTTATAATTTTATATGTAATATAAGTGTATTTATTTGTATATAATATATATATATATATATGATATATATATAATACTATGGTTTATATACCGCATCTCAATTAATGAGCGCAAAAGTAATACCTGTAAATTATATATATAGTACAGTTAAATTCAGATTTATATCTGTATATGAGTATGGTGATCCTTTAGTATTATTAATTATTGTTGATCTATTTCTAATTAAATATATGTTACTGTTAGCTGAAGTGTTGAGTACATTGTATTTTAGAGTATGAAGTCCTGTTTGCGGTATATGGTATATAATATATATATATATATTAGATATTATATATATATATTCGCCCAGCTCTGATATATAATATATATATATATGAGGATAAATAATGAGATATGTTGATTAGCGTCTGTGATATAGTAGGTTATAGAGATTAGCGTTATATACAAGTATGTAGTTCTATATATATAGAGTATATGTGTTTAGCTAATAATTAGTAATTATCCTTTCATTCCATAGGTTAATTATTAATGTAGTTAAGTTAATATCTTATTGTTCAATCGTGGTTGGGTGTGTTGTTAATGATAGTTGTTAATTGTATACATTCCTGTTATAAAGTTCTGTAGTAGACTATTTATGTGGAATTCTTTAGAAAGTAATTATTTCCATGTATTCCTTTGTAATAACGGAATGCCCTATAATGGTGAAAGTTAGTTCAGTGATGAGCTACATATAATAAATTATGTATTGATCAGTATGGCTTGCTCCTGCCTACTTGGAACTCTGTTATTATTGTGCGAATACCACCACTTTTTATCCTATAGTCACACTGATATGATTTATGAATATTTTTTAAATTATCACTTTGATGATTCTGTTGTCCTATAGTGAATTGAAATTAACTTAGTCATTTTCACACAGTATAATTAACTATCAAGAAATTTGGGTGTTTGTTATTATAGTATTCATAGAAATTTATTTAAGAGATACATTTGTGTTATATAGTTTAGGTATATTTATATAAATACACTAAAATACCGTCTGTTTGATTTGTTATAATGTGAGATTTGTTATATAGTAATGTACTGACATTACATCGAGAGTATCTGTAACCATAGTCTAAATGTAATGGTGATGTATTTAGTTAAAGTAGATGCTGTGTTATGAGTAGATTACAGAGTGCGTTTATATAAAACTAATATGTATGGCGTATCCAGGATTGGTTTATCGGTGTCGATCATCAGAGTCGCCATGATGACTATATGTGTAGTACTCGTTCTTTAATATATAATATCATCATATTGTTGTAAAGTAAGATCATGCTCGAATAGGTAATTAAGAGTGTAAGATATAATATATAGGAGATAGATTGTTATATACACTTATGTTTATCACGTTTTAATAGTTTATATGAGTTGACTAATTTCTTTGAGTTAAAATCTGTAGCATTTGAGCTATATATTATTACTTTCAATGATAGGAAGTTTATATAAACACATTCTATAAAAAATTAGTTATAGGCAATGCTAATTTTATTATATTTGTTATACTATAGTATATGTCATTGTAGCTGTAGTGTGGAAATAGGCATTGTTTGAATATGTCAATGTTCATATCAGCGTGGAGTTAAATAATTCTGTGCATGAACACGAGATACGGTCCAATTACCATCCAGCCTGTGAGAACAGCAGTATTGCAGATACTATAACTCATGCGATTGCATGAGCGAATAGCCCTACGGCTTAAATAACTTATTTATAAAGGATTCTGACGAGTTGACTATCTACAGATATTAGTATTACTATTGAGAATCAGTAGTCTGAGCTTTTATCTAGTCTAGCTATCTCACAAAGGGTTGGATAGGACCGTTATGTGAAGCAAACTCTGTGGATGTCTGGGATTTTAAAGAGTGCCGAGTAAAAAAGGATTATTCGGCTTATTAATTTTGTTGAAACTATATAATTGCTACATATTCCCATATGAATAGCAACGTATTCATATGATGTCGATAGACTTTGTCTACCTAATTGTATAGACTCATATATTAGCCCGAATGCTCGGGATATTCGCATTAATGCTTTTTTGAAGATTACAGCAGCGCATTTTATCTGGCCGATTGCTGGTATGTATATTATTATTTAGGTCTTTATGGTTTTATCTAAATATATACTGGTGTTATTTCTATGTTTTCGTAGAGATCTTTTATTATTTACTTAATGTATATTATTATTATTTTGCTATTTTGTAATAGTAGGCAGATATGACTATATTAGACGCGAAATGATATATATTATAATTCGTGAGTGATGTTGAGTGATGTTAGTGTATTTAAATTGTGATAGATGAATGTTGCTGAAATTTAGTATAATTCGTTGATGTGGTAGATTATGTAGTTTGTATTTACCCGCACTAGAATTGAAATATTGATTACCATATATTAAAATATTTCCCACATATCGTATTAGATATATTATGAAGTAATTTTGTATAGATGGAGTGTATTATTAAATAATTTTAAAACATACATTATTTAGGCTTAATATTAAATTTATGTGCCTATTTCAATATTTAATTTGCCGTCTTCTAATGATTGTGTAACTTTAATCGACCTCTGCCGATTTTGGCGAGTAGTCGATAATTTATCAACAGGTTCTCCAAATACAGTGAAACATTCAGTTTTTACGTGCTGTGAATGAGGTATTCTATTTTCACAATATATTGTTATATGCGCCATAATAGATTATCCAGGATTATGCTCCTTTTCAGTACTACCATAAAGTGAAGGTATTCGTATGGCTAAAGTATAGTTGTTTCAAGAAGTATCATAATGATTGAGTATAAAACGTTTACTCTCTACTGATAAGTCGATAGAAGTGACATCGAGATCGCCGTATTTGATATAATTTGCGCGAGTTAAATATGTCTAACATAGACAGATAATTTTATAAGTTAGAAGGTGAATAGTATTTTGTTATTAATCTGTTTATCAGAGAGAGTGTACAAAGATCTTAGATGGCGGCTTTTGTTGACATTATATGCTGTTATGTTTATAAAAAATATGGGCGAAGCATATAGTTAGTGCTCTGGTGCGACCGGAGCCTATGTATTGGTTGGCTATATCCTGGTCAATGTAAATTTTAGATTCTCGAAAAGCTTTCATATGAATAACGAGCTGATATCAAGATTGCCTTAAGACAGAGAAATTTGTAGCATTTCGAGACCGATATCTTCACTTGCCATAAAAATGCATTAATGACAATATAATTCCTATGTTTACCTAGCTGCTAAAAATTTGGAATAAAAGGTGTTCGACACATCTACTCACATCTATATCGAGAAAAGAGTTGATGTTATGATAGCAGATAATAGCAGCGAGCTTATTTAGCGTATCGGCGATGAGGCCTATTTTAAGCTCGTAGTATTTGATACCACAAAGTTTACAATCATATCGAACGAGTTATAATTGGTTGGACTAATGCAATTTTATATTAATCTATATATATATAAAAAGTATTAAATTATACTGTTCTAACACGATATGTTATGTGTAAAATGAAAAGGAAATAAATATGACAAAGCACTATAGGAAAGGTATATACTATAGCATGAAGAGTGAAAATGTAAGCCGAAAATTTCTGGAGCAAGTATATACATCTATGAAAAGCACAAGAAAATACCTATAAAGTTTGTCATCTTTAATAAAAACAAAAAAAATTAGTCAAATGGATCATTATATGATTCACAACCGAAATCACAAAGATATGCAAAATTGAATTAATACACTAAATAAATATTTTTCATTGATTCCAATAAAACGCGCAGAAAAAAAATATAAGGGATAAGAGAAATAAAGAACACGCAGTCTAATCATAATAATGGAAAAATAATGACTCGATGAAAAAACTTCCGTAATGCGAAATGTGAAAAGAAAATTAATCATTCAAAGGAGCAGAAGCGAACTTTATCAAAGAACTTAAATGCCTTGAAACACTAAAGAAAACAGCGAAGAGAATTGAAGAAACTCTCTCTCGTATTATATACCTATAACAGCTGATATAGTAATTAGTACGAAAATGAGTGTTTATCCATCGCTGTGCTTTTTTCTAACTACACGTTGTATTATTTGCTGCTCAATCTATGCGTCCGTCTAATATTATGGCCATATCCATAATATCTACACCTTATTCTCGCAAAAGTTATATTTAAACACACAGATTACTTACCTAATATATATACCTATTACTATACATATCATATATATTATTATATATTCTATTACTCTCTCTATATATCTCTACTCTACTCTCTACATCTTCTATCTCTCATCCCTCCTCTCACTCTCTCTCTCTATTTCTCTTATAATGATATTTATAATATATATATATATATTATAATATATATACTAGTATATATAAATTCAGAGCTGAGGGCGTTAGCGCTATGCGCCTTTGCCCTGTGTCGCATATCCAATATCGTAGCGCGCCATAAAGGCACAAATCATAAATTTTAAAAAGGCTAGATACTATATCAATAAGGACGCCATAAGTCACCAATTCTCACAGCGCCTATAGCGCGCCTATATGAAACAGGAGAACAATAGCATTTTTTTATTATTTAACCTATAATAAAGTTATGAATCTTAGATCTAAATGAGCATAACATGTATCATATATTCTTATATAAAATACAACCAGTGTAAATACGATTATATTTATTTTTAATTATATATATAATATTATTAATATTTGAATATATAATATATTATATACAATATATATACAACTTATATATTATATATATGTAGAGATATATTTAATTTAACAAATGAAGCTGACATATATACAATCCACCTCGCTATAGTACAACATATAATGCTACAAGATTAAATACCAAAGTTTGTCTTATAGCCCTATTTATTAAATGCAATTAAAATGTATTATTCAGTATAGGTATAAAATTATACCTGGGCTATGTATCATAGAGTATCTTTCTATTGTCCCAATGCAAAAAATTAGGGTCAGAACTATGCTCTGAAAAATTTGCAAACTCTAGCAGCTAGCTCGTGATACTGAGGACCTCATGTAGGTAAAATAACAGATCCAAAAGGACTAATGGAGAGGCAGGAAAGTAAGACGTGAATGATATAGTTTTACTAGTGTTTTTAATTAACTAAAAAATATATTAGTAAATGGTTTTCTTCCTTATAAAAGCATGCTTTATTATCGCACTAAAGTTTACTTTTCAAATAAATTTAGCGAACTGGACCTATCCAGCCATGTATGAAAATTCGAAAAGGCACAAAGAGTACGCATTAACGCATTGATTAGACAAAAATATAGGACTACTAAAGGCGCTAGTAAAAACACTAGTCTCATGCTAGCATGCACTACACAAAAAATAATATATATTAATATATTATATTATTATTTTATAAATACGCTTAATTATATGATATATCCTAACGTTAAAATTAAGAATATGTAAGCTTTTAATATTATACAAAATATTAAGAATATAAATAATTATAAACCTAAGTAATTATATAGAACAGTGAAATTAAATAGACATTTTATTGAATATTTATAATTTTAAGTGTCATTATTCAGCTTTTGTAAATAACTTTAAATAATTATAAAATATTAAAAATTCTAACACTTTATTACTTAATAACAGCTTAATATTAGTCGTATGATAATATAACATTAAAATAAGTTAGAGGAGGCGAAGCTGTCAGTATGGTTTCGGTGATAAAAAAAAACCGCAAGCTTAGCGATAACTAATAAAAATCCCTCTACAAGTCTTCTGAGGAATCTATTAAATCATAGATACAAATATCACATCCGAAAGATTACACACGTTTCGATACTAATCCATCTTCAGTGAACTAAAATTAAAAACAAACAAAGTTTAAAGCTAAACAATAGGTGATTATGCAGAATATACAAATAAGAAACATCAAAAAAGAATTAAAAAAATAAAATATTAATAAATATAAATAAATTTTATAAGAATATAAAATCTTAAATAGTAGTGATCTAATAGAACTTGCTATATCCCAGCGAATAACTAACAATAAGATAATATGATGTTATAATACTCACAGAGGACAGCTAAAGGCAAATGTAAATATCTCTAACACGAAGGTGGAAATTACTATAATAAAATATATTCCGATCATTCTTAATACACGCGAAAAGATATTGCAGAGAAATGAAAAAACAAACGACGAGATGACAAAACATAAATACAAAAAGAGTACAAGAACATCATTACTAAGATAGTGAATGTAGGTAGCAACCCCCCGACTACTTGCCAAACACGAGACACAGAGAAGAAAATATACTATTAACACCTTGAAAATTTGAAACATAGACTTTAAGTAAGAGAAATGATCATTATACAACTCGAACTTGACGTTCCCTCCGAGCGCTAGAGCTCCTTCGTTTTCTTCTTCAAAAAAAAAATATAATTAGATTAGTGTTAAGTTGAGTAGAACGCATTGAAAAATGTACTAAATCTAGGAGTAGACCACGGTAAATCTGAATATTGACCCAAACAAATTCATAACCGGCCCCTAGTATTGGATTCTTACAACGCAGATTTCAAAACCTGAGAAGTTATCTGTTTACAGATTAGAGAAGTCGAGTTTAATTTTTGAGTGTTATATGTCAATCAATGATGCACTAGAGATGTCTTCTGAGTTAATATAATTTCCTATTGATATTGCCGTTATAGCTGTTAAACCTGCGTACATTCTCTGTTTTCATGAATCTGATAGTTGCATCTACCCGAGTTATTATATTCTGAATTCTGCATACAATATAATATTGAAGGAAGTTTATATCCCCTATATGTAGAAGGTACTTAGACCAAGTCATGCATACACGGATATTTAATATAGTAATGATCAGGGATACTATAGTCAATTTGGAAATCTATTAAGTGATTAAAAAATGATCCATACAGAAGTAGTTATATATTTGAACGATAAAATAATAATGTCTTATGAATGTATATTATATATATTAGTATATATAATATATATACTATATATATTATATATTATAGTATATA
>JABUQX010063577.1:0-22780 GCA_015478945.1 Trachelipus rathkii | reverse complement strand
TAAGCAAACACCTTAAGCACCCTAAGGAACTGCGCTTGCTCAATTCGCACAAATATACAATAGTTCTGTCATTCTGCAAAAAAGCTGTCATTATACCCAAACTAAAACTGGGAAAAGACCCCTCTGACCCTTCATCATATCGCCCCATTTCTGTATTATCAACACTATGCAAACTACTAGAAAAAAACAAACTAAACAAAATAGCTCCACACGTCATCAAACACAAATTCCAACATGGTTTCAAACAAAACCATTCAATCACAACCGCACCCACAAACAGCATTCAACCCACAATCAACGGCATAAACTCAAAACCCACTCACAAAACAATAATCATAGCAATCAACATCAACAAAGCCTTTGATACAGTTCATAAACATAACTTGGTCCACAAAATAATAAAATCTAACATCCCCACTAACTGGATATCCAATTTCCTATCAGGAAGAACCACAAATACAAACTATACAAAATCTAGAATAGTAAACATCAATAACGGAGTACCCCAAGGCGCAATCCTATCCCCCACACTATTCAACCTATTCACACCTGATCTCCCATAATCATAACAACCTACACAGATGACATTACCATAGCCACTGCACACCAGAACCTAAACACTGCCACAAACCTGACACAACAGTACATCATTCTACTTCAAACATGGCTAACAGAAAACAGAATGTCCGCCTTACCAAACAAATCATCAATCACTTTAATCACCACCGACCCCCAATTTGACACCACACACCTCCAAGTCTACTTAAACAACATTGCCATACCCTTCAGCAAAACTCCCAAAATCCTCGGAGTAACACTTGACACTCATCTCACCTTCACAAAACACACAGACAACACAATTTCATCTTCAAACAAGAAACTGAACATATTAAGAACCATCGCTGTCAATTATTATTATTATTATTATTATTATTATTATTATTATTATTATTATTATTATTATTATTATTATTATTATTATTATTATTATTATTATTATTATTATTATTATTATTATTATTATTATTATTATTTTGGTTTAGGCGGATCATGCAACATGAAGATGGATCACCATTGCCCTTGGATAAACAATTGTGTCGGGCATATGAATCATGGATCATTTACTTTATTTTTATTCTTTGCGGTTGTTGGATGTGCTCAAGGATCAGTAATTTTGGGAAGCACAATATACTCATTTATTTACCGAGTAAATATTCGTTTATTTATTAATTTATATTTGGTTTTAGTTCAATAATTTGGTTTAAGAAATTACATGTGTCAAGTTAATAAACTTCCGTCATTGATTTTAAAAATAATAAAATGAAAGTATTGATATTGAATTAAACAATTATTTAGAAAATGTGTGATAAAATTAATAGTTTTTAAAGGTAGTTTAATAAATTAATAAGATCTTTGTTTAAATCTTTTTTTTTTCAGTCCGGTTACTTGTATTTAGGAAGAAGTTTTCCTCCTATTTCTATGACCCTATTTGGTCTTGTTTCAAATATGTTTGTTTTGGGATTGGCCATTGGTGTTGTTATTGCAGTAGGAATGCTGTTATATTTTCAGGTATTTGAATAAATATACTATTCATTATATATTAGAATATATAGGTGTTTTTTCATAGGAATTATTGAGTATCAGCTAACGAAAAGGAGGATCGATATATCATCTGATAATTTTTATTTTACTATTTCATTCCTTCATATTTAAGAATATTCCCAAATGGCAAATAAGTTTACACTGGGTAATAGTGTTCATGTTTTTTTATGCTGTTCATGATCCGTAACTTGTTTCTTATGTATTTTTTTGCGCTGAACTCAAAAAATCGTATTGTTTTTCTTAATAACGTGGTTTTGTTGCTATTCACATTAAAACATTAAATAAATTTTACAAAAAGATGATTATTTTTTTCTCACTGAAATGAGGTCAAACAGTCCCAAATAATAAAGGTCAAACAGTCCCAATGAATAGAGGTCAAACAGTCCCAATGAATAAAGGTCAAACAGTCCCAATGAATAGAGGTCAGACAGTCCCAATGAATAGAGGTCAAACAGTCCCAATGAATAGAGGTCAAACAGTCCCAATGAATAAAGGTCAAACAGTCCCAATGAATAGAGGTCAGACAGTCCCAATGAATAGAGGTCAAACAGTCCCAATGAATAGAGGTCAAACAGTCCCAATGAATAGATGTCAAACAGTCCCAATGAATAGAGGTCAAACAGTCCCAATGAATAGAGGTCAAACAGCTAATTAAATATAAATAAAAAATGTGGATTTCGTCCAATTAAATTTGCTCTAAAAATTTCATACTTGAAAATAATTGAAAAATGGCAATTTCCTTTTTATTAATTATCCTATTAAATTTTCAGAGCCTAATTAATTGGGCGAGATGCACAATTTTTATATATATAATTGGATTGTTTACTTAACAGTTTAGGCCACTGTTCATGGGAAAAAATTAATTTTTTTGCATCTTTTTTTAATATTTTTATACCAATAGTAGCAAAATTAGACTTTACAGATAAAAAATATGATTTTTTGGATTCAGCGCAAAAAAATATATAAGATAAGTTTCATATATAAGTGAATAAAATTTTTTTAACCAGTGTTACGATTAAAGAATTAGGGCATATGTCGACTTGCTCTATTTGGAGATTCTTATAATCAAGGTTGCGAAGACGGACCCGGAGACGAAATAAAATTTGAGGAAGAGCCGGAGCCGGAGCCGGAGCCGGAGCCGGAGCCGGAGCCTGATCCGGAGCCGGAGCCAGAGCCGGAATTCGAAATCGAAAATAAAGGAATAAGAATCCGGGTGACAATTTTGTTCTATAAACCAAATAATAATAATAATAATAATAATAATAATAATAATAATAATAATAATAATAATAATAATAATAATGGCTGACACTTACTTTAGGCTCAGTTGAAAAGAGTTTGATCGATAACTCTCCAATCGCAATCTCCTTTTTCTTTGGTAACTTTTTATGGAAAAACCTTTTAGAGACATTTACTATTTATGGTCAGCATTGCAAAGGAAAAAAAAAGGAAAAAAATCAGAGAAAGACTGAGTGGTGAAAATTTTTAAGGGGTTGTAAGTGGTTAGGGGTGGGAGAGAGAGAGTTAGTAATGGATGTATGTAAAACTGGAAGAGGACTTGGGAGTTTGTAGGGGTTGTGAGAGTTTACGGGGGAAGAGAGAGAGAGAGAGAGAGAGAGAGAGAGAGAGAGAGAGAGAGAGAGAGAGAGAGAGAGAGAGAGAGAGAGAGAGAGAGAGAGAGAGAGAGGCATCTTGACATTGCAGTCATTCAACTTTGATCTTAATGGTAATTCAGAATTAGGTCCCAAGATAATAATTAATCTTATTTTTTTTTCTACGATGGAATTTGAAATGTTAAATGGCTTTTAACATTTCATAGAATCAAATATATTAAACTAATTTTACTAATCCTTTACTAATCCCCCCATTTACTAATCCTTTACTAATCCCCCAATTTACTAATCCTTTACTAATCCCCCTATTTACTAATCCTTTTACTATATCACAATCGTGCTTGCTTTATCTATCTGTTTTACTAATTTTAATATTCCTTTCCTAATCCTTTTGCTAATCCTTTTACTATCACAAACGTGCTTACTTTATCTTGATCCTTTTTACTAATTTTACTAATCCATTACTAATCCTATGACTAATCCTTTTACAATCACAAACGTACTTACTTTATCTTCTCTCCTTATTTACTGCTTCACTATTGATATCTATTGTTCGCCTCACATCTCTTTTAACAAATCCCCTTCTTTTCGATATATCGGGTACATTGATATATCGAAATATGGAAATATTTTTAAATCGATATTTCTTCTGGTAATTTTTAATTTTCGATATATAAGGTACATTGATATATTGAAATATGGAAATATTTTTAAATCGATAAATCATCTGATAATTTTTTTTTTTCGATATATAGGGTACATTGATATATTGAAATATGGAAATATTTTTAAATCGATATATCATCTGATAATTCTTTCTTTTCGATATATAGGGTACATTGATATATTGAAATATGGAAATATTTTTAAATCGATATATCATCTGACAATTTTTTCCTTTTGATATATAGGGTACATTGATATATCGAAATATCGAAATATTTTTAAATCGATATATCATCTGATAATTCTTTCTTTTCGATATATAGGGTACATTGATATATCGAAATATAAAAATATTGTTAAACCAATATATCATCTGTTAATTTTTTCTTTCAGATATATCGGGTACATTGATATATCGAAATATTGTTAAATCGATATATCATCTGATAATTTTTTATTTCTAATATATCGGGTACATTGATATATCGAAATATCGAAATATTGTTAAGTCGATATAACATCTGATAATTTTTATTTTACTATTTCATTCCTTCGTATTTAAGAATATTCTCAAATGGCAAATAAGTTTACACTGGGTAACAGTGTTCATGTTTTTTCCTGTTGTTCATGATCCGAAACTTGTTTCTAATGTATTTTTTTGCGCTGAATTCAAAAAATCGTATTGTTTTTCTTAATAACGTGGTTTTGTTGCTATTCACATTAAAACATTAAATAAATTTCACAAAAAGATGATTATTTTTTTCTCACTGAAATGAGGTCAAACAGTCCCAAATAATAGAGGTCAAACAGTCCCTATGAATAGAGGTCAAACAGTCCCTATGAATAGAGGTCAAACAGTCCCAATGAATAAAGGTCAAACAGTCCCAATGAATAGAGGTCAGACAGTCCCAATGAATAGAGGTCAAACAGTCCCAATGAATAGAGGTCAAACAGTCCCAATGAATAGATGTCAAACAGTCCCAATGAATAGAGGTCAAACAGTCCCAATAAATAGAGGTCAAACATTTGGGTATACAAACAGCTAATTTAAATAAAAATGTGAATTTCGTCCAATTAAATTTGCTCTGAAAATTTCATACTTGAAAATAATTGGAAAATCGCAATTTCCTTTTTATTAATTAGCCTATTAAATTTTCAGAGCCTAATTAATTGGGTGAGATGCACAATTTTTATAGATAATTGGATTGTATACTTAACAGTTTTTGCCACTGTTCATGGGAAAAAATTAATTTTTTTGCAGCTTTTTTTTAATATTTTTATGCCAATAGTAGCAAAATTAGACTTTACAGATAAAAAACATTATGATTTTTTGGATTCAGCGCAAAAAAAACACTGACCACGTTAAAGTCTACAGAAATAGTTCACTCATAATAGAGTGAATAAAATATTTGTTTTCAACCCAGTTGTTACGATTAAAGAGATTAAGGCAATCTGTCGACTTGCTCTATTGGAGATTCTATAATCTAACGGAGGTGTTTCCGGAGAGACGACCCGAGACGAAATAAAATTTGAGGAAGAGCCGGAGCCGGAGCCGGAGCCGGAGCCGGAGTCGGAGCCGGAGCCGGAGCCGGAGCCGGAACTTCGAAAGAGCGAAAAATTAACTTCTAAATCATACGATATCTGCCCCACAATGGCGATGACAACTTTTGTTTCACCCTAAACCACCACAATAAATAATAATAATAATATAATAATAAATTAATAATAATCATATCATTCGAATAATCAATTTAATACGATAACATGGTAATTTCCTTAACAATCTAAGTATTGAACCTAATAATAAATATTATTCTCATTGTTCCTAATAATTTTAATTAAATAAAATAATTAACTGCTGCTTGACGGCATCTTAGACTCTAGGCCTCACGTTGAAATACATCGAGTATGTTGACGATAAACTACTCACAATCCGCCAATTTTCTCATTTTCTGTTATTTCATCGTCTTTTCTCCCTCTTGTCTCTTCCGATAAACCTTTTAGAGACATTTACTATTTATGGTCAGCATTGCAAAAGAAAAAAAAGGAAAACAAATAAATCAAAGAAAGACTGGGTATGCTCGGTAGTCGAGTGAAGTGGAAAAGCGTCTCGACTGGGTTGAGAATTTGTTTTATCGACAATGCCCTTGTGAAGTGGGTGAGGTGGGACCCGAGCCTGAGGAGATGACGAGAGGTTATAAGGGACATGTATGTAAAAACTGGAAGAGACTGGGAGTTCGTGCTAGAGTTGTTGACGAGTTTACGGAGGTGTGGAAGAGAGAGAATTGGACGTTCTACGCGTGCCCGACGACGATCGGGTACCCCTCCGTGCGTCGCAGCCGCGGCCTCTTCCGCTCAGAACGCGCTGCAACTTTCTGCTATTAGACTTCTCATTGGCACATCTCACGACAGCGGACGCGTTAGGACGCGCTGGGTATGCCCATGCGTCCGGATTGCGGAGCGATGCGTCTTATGCTCGTCAGAGGACCACCAGGAGCAGAGAGAAGGAGTAGAGAGAGAGAGATCCCGTTCCGAAGAGAGAGAGAGAGTCTATGAATTAGTTAGTGGAAAGTAGTGAACGAGAATCTGAGAGTGTTACAGGGATGAGAAGAGAGAGAGTAGAGATGAGGAGAGACGAGAGAGAGAGAGAGAGAGAGAGAGAGAGAGAGAGAGAGAGAGAAGAGAGAGAGAGAGAGAGAGAGAGAGGAGAGTTATGAATGGGTATGTAAAATTGGAAGAACACTTGGAGTTTGTAGGGGTTGTGATAGTTTTGGGGGGAAAAAGAGGGAGATGAATGGGGGGTATGTAAAACTGGAAGAAGACTTGGAGGGAATACATTTGAGCTCTCTCTTCCACATCCATTCGCCCACCCACTTTCTATTAATCTTTCAAAATGGGTCTTTTATGCTTGAGATAAAAAAAGGGGAAAATACCTTTAAAAGAGAAAATTCTATTTATATAGAAGTATTTTTTCCCTCCTTTCATTCAGAGTGTGCTTTAATGCTTATATAAATAAAAATAGGTGAAAGAAAAGTAATATTTCTTTAAAGTGATTTGGGATTTTAGGATTTTTTGCAATTTGGATTTTTTTTGGAGGGATTTAAGAAATTTGGGATTTTAGGAGTTTTTTGGGGGTGTTAAATTTTTGAATTTTTAAATATTTTGGATTTTTCGATTTTTTAAATTTATGATTTTTTGGAATTTAGGAATTAGGAAAATTTGGGATTTTGGGATTTTGAGATTTTGGGATTTTGGGATTTTGGGATCCAAGTAGAAGGGCAAGGAGGATTTTTATTACTTTTAAATTATATAAATTCTGTAATAGAAAAGTCATGTAAGCCACAGGTTGAAAAATTTAAAATATACGTTAAAATGTATAAATTTCTACTTTAGGCGAAAAGATCTGAAGGTTGCCAGATTTGTGAAAAAGTAGCTAAAACTTTGGAATCTTCAGTTCGTGCCTTCTTTATAACTTTTAATGATTTTCTTCTTTACTAGCTTTTAAATCGCTGCATTTCTGACGCCCTCCTAAAGCCAGCTGAATGAATTGTTCCATCTATATGAGCGTTTTAAGCGCACTCCCGACTCCCGACTCCCGACTCCCGACTCCCGACTCCCGACTCCCAACTCAGGAATTCCGACTCCCGACTCCCGACTCTCGACTCCCGACTTCCAACTCGTGACTTTCGACTCCCAACTCAGGACTCCCGACTCCCGACTCATGACTCCCGACTCCCAACTCGCAACTCAGGACTTCCAACTCGTGACTCCCGGCTCCCAGCTCAGGACTCCCGACTCCCAACTCAGAACTCCCGACTCTCAACTCAGAACCTCCGACTTCCATCTTGTGACTCCCGACTCCCAACTCAGGACTCTCGACTCCCAGCTCAAGATTTCCGACTTCCAACTCGTGACTCCCAACTCGAACTCAGGACTCCCGATTCCCAATTTAGGACTCCCGACTCTCGACTTCAAATTCAGGACTCCTGACTCCCAACTAAGGACTTCCGACTTCCAACTCGTGCCTCCCAACTCCCAACTCCTTACTCAGGACTTCCGACTCCCAACTCCCTACTCAGGACTTCAGACACCCAACTCGTGACTCTCAACTCAGGACTCACGACTCCCAACTCGTGACTCCCAAATCAGGACCTCCGACTTCCAACTCGTGACTCCCGACTCCCAACTCAGGACTCCCGACTCCCAACTCAGGACTCCTGAATCCCAACTCAGAACTCCCGACTCCCAAATCAGGACTCACGACTCCCAACTCCCTACTCAGGACTTCCGACTCCCAACTCACCACTCAGAACTCCCGACACCTAACTCCCACTTCGCGACTCCAAACTCCCGACTCCCAACACCCGACTCCCAACTCAGGACTACCGACTCCCGACTCCCGACTCCCGACTCCCGACTCCCGACTCCCGACTCCCGACTCCAGACTCCCGACTCTCGACTCCCGAATTCCAACTCCCAGCTCCCAACTCCTGACTCAGAATTCTCAACTCAGGACTCCCAACTCCCGACTCCCGACTCAGGACTCCCAGACTACCTACTCCACAGAAAGCATGTTTTTATTATTATTATTATTATTATTATTATTATTATTATTATTATTATTATTATTATTATATTAATGATTATTATATTATTATTATTATTATTATTATTATTATTATTAGTAATAGTAGTAGTAGTAGTAGTAGTCGTAGTAGTAGTAGTAGTAGTAGTAGTAGTAGTAGTAGTAGTAGTAGTAGTAGTAGTAATAGCAGTACTAGTAGTAGTATTATTAAAGTGAAGCATATATAAATATTCTCCCCGAGAATGATTACTTACTAACTACTACAACTACTACTACTACTACTACTATACTACTACTACTACTAATAATAATAAGTATAATAATAATAATTCATTTTAAATATTTATGTTTTATTAACAATAAAAATCAATACTAATTAATAATAATAATAATAATAATAAAATTATGATAAAAGAATAATAATAATAATAATAATAATAATAATAATAATAATAATAATAATAATAATAATAATAATAATAATAATAATAATAATAATAATAATAATAATAATAATAAAATATAATAATAATAATAATAATAGTAATAACAATAACAATAACAATAACAATAACAATAAACAATAATAATAATAATAAAATATTATAATAATAATAATAAATAATTAATAATAAAATATCACGATAATAATAAAAGGAAATAATCTAATATATATAAATAATAATAATAATAATAATATAATAATAATAATTTAATAATAAATAATAATAAATAATAATAATAATAATAATAATAATAATAATAATAATAATAATAATAATAACAATAATAATAATTATTTGTACAATTCAATTGACATACTGTATATATTATTTATGTGTAATGTTATTCATTTAAAATAAAATTTGATTAATAAAGTTCAAATTAAAATTTAAAATAAAATTTAGATAAATTTAATAATATTTTTTTTTTCAAACCTGAATATAAATTTAATAAAATAATTTAAATAAACATTTAATTAATTTAATTAATTCTGTACTTTGTGAACAGAAATGAAAAGATGACGTTAAGGTAGAGGGTAGAAAAGTTGGAAAGTAAATATAAAATGAAAGTAGGTTGATGAAAGTAGATGAAAGTATAAACTAAATTAAGTAAAAATGAAAGTAGGAGAGTAAAAGTGGATAAAAGTAGGTACAAAATTAAGTAAAATGAAATATAAAAGAGATTAAGTTAAAATGAAAGTTGTAGATGAAAGTAGATACAAAATAAACTAAAATTGAAACTATAAGAGGAAAATAGATATAAATTTCGCTTTAAATGAAATTGTAGAAGAAAATAGATGAAAGAAGATACGAAATTAACTAAGAATGAAAGTATGAAAGGAAAGTAGATGAAAGTTGATACAAATTTAGCTAAAAATGAAAGTAGTTGACAAAATGAAAATATATATGAAATTTTCAAAAAATGAATGTGGAAGAGGAGAGTAGGTACAATACCTAGCAATGAAAGTATGAAAGTAAAGTAGATGAAAGTAGATATGAATTTAGCTAAAAATGGAAATGCGGGAAAAAGAAGATGAAAGTAAACCTGAAAATGAACTAAAAATGAAAGTAGAAGAGGAAGTCGATGGAAGAAGATATAAAGTTGAATTGAAAGTATGAGAGGAAAGTAGATACAAAAATGATTATGAAAGAAAGTAGATGAAAGTAAACACGAAATTAAATGGAAGTTAAAATGTAAAAGGAAAGTAGATGAAAGTTAATACTAAAAATGGTGACAGTTGAAGAAGTCGATGAAAGTAGAAATTTAAATGAAATAAATATGAAAATGTGAGAGGAAAGTATATGAAAGTACGTACGAAATTAACTATAAATGAAAATATGAGAATAGATGAAAGTAGATACAAACAGCTAATAATTAAAGTAAATAAGAAATTAATAAATTAAAGAATATTAAAGTAGCTAAGAAATCAGCTAAAAATGAAAGTAGTAGAAAAAATATATGTAAGTAGATAAGAAAGTACTAAAATTCAAAGTACGAGAGGAAAGTAGGCACAAAATTGCCAAAAATTGAAAGTTGTAACGGAAAATAGATGAGAATAGATATAAAATAATTGATTAAAATGAAAGTTGTAGAAATATTGGTTGAAAAAAGGTACGAAATTAAGTAAAATGAAAGTAGTAGAGGAAAGTAGATGAAAGTAGATAGGAAATAAATAAAAATGATAGTATTAGATGCAAATTTATGATAATTGATACGTACGACATGAAGTAAAAATGAATACATGAAGAGAAAGTAGATGAAAGTAGAAACAAAATTAACTAAAACTGAAAGTATTAAATTAAATTAGATAAAAAATTGACTGAAAGTAGTAAAGGAAAATAGACACTAAATTAGATAAAACTAAAAGTAGGAGAGATAAATATATGAAAGTAGATAGAAATTAATTAAATTGAAAGTAGTATAGAAAAATAGATGGAAGTAGACACGAAATTAACAGGAAATGAAAGTAAATAAAATGAAGAAAATAAATAAAAATGTTTAAAAAAGTTGAAAGTAAAAATTTGAAAGTTGAAATGGAAAGTAATTTAAAAATGGAAAGTATAATGAATTAAGAATATGATAAAATGAAAATAAAAAAAACAAGGGAGTAAGAAAGTAATTACAAAAGGAATAAAAATACTTGAAGAAAGTCATGAAAAAATGGGAAAATGAAAGTACACATAAAATAAAAGAAAACTCTTGAAGAAAGTAAAAATAAAAGTAAAATGAAAAAAAATGAAAGTAAAAATGAAAGTAAAAAAGAGGAAAGTACTTTCAGAAATTAAAAATAAATTTAAAAAATAGGAAAATACTTGAAAAGAAGTAAAAATGAAGAAAGTGAAGAAAGTAATAATGAAAGTAAATAAGAAGAAAGTTTTTAAAGAAAATAATGAAAATAACAAAGAAAAATAAAGAAAATACATCAATAAATTAAAAGGTTCAAATCTACGAAAAATAAAAAGTAAATGGAAAGTAGACAGAAAATAAAAATGAAAGTAAAAAAAAGTACTTGAAGAAATTAAAAATAAAAGTAAAAAAAGAGGAAAGTATTTGAAAAAAATAAAAGATGAAAAAAATAAAGAAAGTAATAATGAAAGTAAAGAAGAAAGTACTTAAAGAACATATTGAAAGTGAAAAAGTAAATAACAATGTAAATACATCAATAAATTAAAAGAATTAAATCTACTAAATGAATAAAAGAAAATGAAAGTAGAAAGAAAATAAAAAATGAAAGTAGAAAAAAATGAAATTAAAAAAAAAATGAAAGTAGAAAAAGAAAATGAAAGTAGAAAGAAAATAAAAAATAAAAGTAGAAAAAGAAAATGAAAGTAGAAGGAAAATGAAAAATGAAAGTAGAAAAAGAAAATGAAAGTAGAAAGAAAATAAAAATGAAAGTAGAAAAAGAAAATGAAAGTAGAAAAAGAAAATGAGTAGAAAAATAAAATAAAAAATGAAAGTAGAAAAAGAAAATGAATGTAGAAAGAAAATAAAAAATGAAAGTAGAAAAGACAATGAAAGTAAAAAGAAAATAAAAAATGAAAGTAGATAAAGAAAATAAAAGTAGAAAGAAAATAAAAAATGAAAGTAGAAAAAGGAAATAAAAAGTAGAAAGAAAATAAAAAATGAATGTAGAAAAATAAAATAAAAAATGAAGGTAGAAAAAGAAAATAAAAAGTAGAGAGAAAATAAAAAATGAAAGTAGAAAAAGAAAATAAAAGTAGAAAGGAAATAAAAAATGAAAGTAGAAAAAAGAAAATAAAAGTAGAAAGAAAATAAAAAATGAAAGTAGAAAAAGAGAAAAATAAAAAGTAGAAAGAAAATAAAAAATGAAAAGTAAGAAGAAAAAGAAAATAAGAGTAGAAAGAAAAATAACACAACATGAAAGTAGGAACAAAATAAGAAAATAAAGGTAGAAGAATAAAAATGAAAAGAAAGTAGAATAAAAAAGAAAATAAAAAGATAAAAGAAAAATAAACCGAAATGTCAAAAGTCCAAAGACATGAAAATAAAGTAGAAAGAAAATACAACAATGAAAGTAAAAAAAGAAAAATCAAAGTAGAAAAGTAATAAAAATGAAAGTAAAAAAGCAAAGAAAGTAGAAATAAATAAAAAATGAAGTCTAGAAAAAAGAAAAGAAAAGAAAAAAAAAAATAAAAAAATGAAAGTAAAAAAAGAAAATGAAAGTAAAAAGAAAATAAAAAATGAAAGTAGAAAAAGAAAAGGAAAGTAGAAATAAAATAAAAAATGAAGGTAGAAAAAAGAAAATGAAAGTAAAAATAAAATAAAAAATGAAAGTAAAAAAAGAAAATGAAAGTAAAAAGAAAATAAAAAATGAAAGTACTATTTCTAAAACTGCTCAGGAAAGTAAAATAAAAAAATCCAATTTTTTCTACTTTATTTGTGAAAGAGGATAAGACCTTAAGACGCTCTTATTTGACATGAGAAATGAACTACATTATATTATTTTCCACATTAAAGTGTTCACACAATTTTTATTAAATTTTAACACGTTTTTAAAAGAACATATGACACCCACAAGCAGAGTGAAAACCAGATACACATATGAAGTATATAAAAGAACATAATGACACACACAAACAAGAGAAAAACAGATTACAACTAAATATGAATATCATATATATAATATATAATAATATATATATATATATATATATATAATAATCACCCATATATACCTATAGTATATATAACACAACACATATATTATATAATATATATATATATATATATATATACATATTTACTAATATAGCCATACATAATATATAATAAATATTATATATATATATATATATATATATAATATATATGATATATATAATATATTGTATAATTCAGGAGGCGAATAACAGAGGTATGATTATAAATTATATATATATATATAAATATATATATATAATATAAATTATATATAAACTACAAACACATTACACACCACAACACAATCACACAACACACTATAACAACTTTACTCACTATTTTCTACTACTTACATGAATATTTTTATCCACTATAAAAACTTTACTTTTGATAACTACTCAAAATACATTGACTTTATATAAGCACATTTATACCATACCTTAAAGCCAATACTATTTTATTTTTTATATACTTATTTTAACCTATATTCATATATAGCACTCACCTATCTTCATTCTCATAAGCCATCCTCCAATTGAACTATCATTACATCAACAATTACCAATAGTTCAATCTGTACCATTACAGCAATTTTTATCATTAGCATAACCACTAAGACATATTATAATATATATATATAAAACTAGACTTATAATACCACTATTATATTCACCTTTGCGTTACCAGTGTTATCTACTCACAGTATTATAATCACTCTTATTCACATCACTATTGGATAATAATTATTTCAATAAAGTAGTCTCTAACATATTAACTTATTTATAATCCTACTTATACCTCTTATACTACCTTACTTCATATTATTATAATAATATTAATTATTAATATATATATATATATATATAATATATTATAATATATATATATATATCAATATATAATATTATATATATATATATATATATTAATATATATATAGTATATAATATATTATAATATATATTATATAATATATTATTAATAATATATATTAATATATATAATATATATATTATTAATATAATATATATATATTATATATAATATTATATATATATAATTAATATATAATATATAATTTAATATTTAATATATATATATATATATAATATCAAATATATATATATATTATATATATAATTATATTAATATAATTATATATATATATATATTTAATATTAATTTAAATTATATATATAAAAATACTAAGTTAATATATAATTAATATTAATATAATATATATCATAAATATATACTATATATATATATATTAAATATATATTTATATATATATATATATATATATATATATTAATATATATAAATATACTATATAATATTTACTAATATATATATTTTAATATATAATATTATAATAATTAATATATATATATTAATAATATATATATATATATATACATATATATATATATATATTATATATATATATATAATATATTTATATATATTATAATATATATATATCTATATAATATATATATTATATAAATATATATATATATATATATATATATATATATATTAATATATATTAATATATTAATAATATATTAATATATTAATATATATTAATTAAATTAATATATTAATATATTATATATATATATATATATATATATATATATTATTATATTAATATATTAATATATATATATATATATATATATTTATTATACTATATATATATATATATATAATAATTATTCAGTAAAAATTAAAATCTCTAAAAGCTCTCCACTTGATTTTGAAACTCCAAAATAAAAAATAGGATACATAAACGAATTAAAATATTTTTTAAACTGCAAAAAAAAAAAAAATTCATGCTAATTAAAATACTTGAATTCGTGCTCTCTAGGATTAAATAAACCAATCGAGGTATGTGTGACACTAGTCTTTATTAATGTAACAAAACTTAAACCATATTCTAATTATAAATTTTATCAAGGTTTTAAGAGAGAGTGCATACATTTAATTTAAATTCCAAAATACGATGTCAAAAGAAATAATATACAAATTAAAAACAGAAAAAAGATACAAAAATATTCTACATCAATATATAAAAAATACTGAAATCAAATATTATTTCAAATACATTTGAAGTAAAAACCAATGTCAAGCACATAATAAATTTAAATTATATATAACAGTAAAAAAAAAAAACAAATAAAAATAAATTTTAATAAAATTAAAGTAATTGGTAAATTTTGGTATAGAAGGAAAAGAAAGAGCAGTAAGTATAAATTAACCGCTAAAATTAAAGTAATTGGTAAAGAAAACTTGTATAATTAAATACAAAAATAGTGTATTTAAAAGCAAAAATACACATTAAAATTAATATAAACCGTAACCTAATAAAGCACAAAAATGTTCTATAATACAAAAAGAGGTCCCAGAGAGCTGGGGAAAAACGGTTATACAATACAAAAAAAAACAATTATTAATTATTCATATAAAAAAAATCCAAGTTTAAATAAAATAACAAAATGATGTTTAAATTTTTAATAAACTTTAACTAATAAAATATAAATTTTTTAAATCAAAAAAATTATAAACTTATAAAGCAAATCTAAAAATACTCTATATTATATTATATAAAAATATTTATTAAATACAAAAACTCTAGATACATATACATACAAAAACTAACCTAAGACATAAAAATAAAATATAAAAAAACATAATATTAACCAAAAAATATCATTTTAAAAATAATAATAGTGTATATATCTTTGTAATTAAAGACTATAAAAATATAATTTAATATATAAAAAAACACTATTAACCAAAAGAAAATGCCTTGAAATACAAATACAGATATATATTAAAACCATTCAATTTCAGGTCAAATATTCGGTCAATATCCGGTCATATATATACTGTTTTAATATATATTAAAATGTATTTTTTATTTAATATTATTATTTTAATACATTTTTTATTTCGCGAATTCTTCATCCCAATTTACTTTATCTTTATTCACTTCAGGATGTTCAAAAACCATAATAATATAATAATATTACTATATATATATTATATATATACTACCACTATATATATAACAGTTTAGATAAGTAAAAAATTGCATAAATGATCGATTTTAGATACATAATAATATCAATATATTGAGCTGTTTAGTTCATATATATATATATATATAATATTATTACTGTTTACGGATATCAATATATTCACCTGAGTCTAAAATCCTTATTTCATACGGTATGGATATATATATATATATATATATTATAATATGTATATATATATATATATATTAGTTATATATATGGTATCTGAGTAATATATATATATATAGTGGAGTAATATCACATAAATAAAAGGTATAATTAAAAATTATAAATCTAGGTTCATTTACAGTTCTCTGCACCTATCAATATATAATATATATATATATATTATACTCGAGTCAATATATATATATATATATATATATCCGGATATATATATATTACGGGATATATAGTATATATATAGGTAATACTATACAATAATTAATACTATCACAAGTATGTTAATTATGGCGTATAAATAATATTTTGCTTCATTTTTACCTAGTGAAAGCAATTTATGGCTTGATAATTATTTATTATCCTCATTTTATCATTTATAATATATAATCAGTATATTATTTAGCCTATAGCTATATCGTTATGGCTGAAATTCTTCATCCATGACTAATTTGACTTTCATATATTAATAATATATAATATATATATTATTATAATTATATTATATATATATATTAATATAATATTCATATAATATATATATATATATTAACATTATATATATATATATATAAATAGGTAGTATTATATAAAAACTATATTAATTATATATTATATAATATTAAGAATTATATATATATTATATATATAATTATATTATATATTAATATATTATATAATATAATATAATAATATATTATATATTTAATAATATATATATATATATATATTTAATATATATATATAGAGAGAGAGAGAGAGAAGAAGAGAATATCTGAAGAGAGTGATAATTCTGAGTAGAGAGAGAGAAAGAAAGTTGTTTGTATCATTATATATATATTATATAATATATGTATGGATGAGATGGATGATCAAGTTCCGGATATATATAGGTTATAAGACGGGTAAATAAGTAATTATAAGATAGTAGTGAGTTAGTGCTAAGGAAATCGATAGACGAGGCTATGGGAGATATACCTGAAGTATATAAAATAAAGTTGGATTGAGAGTATCATAGTAAAAGGATGCCTGAAGGAGTAAGGATAATTAGTATGAGTCTTGTCAACGTCTTATAAAATTAAATTAGCTATTATATATATAAATAGGTACAGTTGAATTCCTGGGTTTTGTAAGGGGTGTATGGCTTGTGTGCCCTCACCTGGGCCAATTTGTACTTTCTGAGGATTAGATACCACTACAACTTATTTATGGTAGACCGTACAAATTTATACATAGTGATAGGTCGCTGACGCATAAGAGTCTATTTTATGAACGCCCTAATAATTATAGTAATTATTCGTACTGATCAATGTATAATAATAAGACTAGTTATTGTATTTATATTTCAGAATCATTACATAAAGGTATAAAAAGGGAGGTAAGGCTTGTAGTTAATGAGGTCTTTTATCTTTTTATATATCCAGATTGCGTGCACAGTCGTATTTCTTTCAGGCATTAACCGTATTATCGGGGGTATAGTAATATTATACGGCTGATTGAGCTCACTCCACGGTAGAACATAGTGCGATGTATTGTTCCCTTTAACTGTTGTAATGATAATAATTATAGTTATGCAATATATATATACATAGATAATTATTTTTTGAGCCGTAATATTACATAATGAATTAAATTAAAAGCAATGATAAATACTAATTAAAAACAGTTATTATTATATAATCGTATATTAATGTTTAGATAAATATTTAAATTATATTATACTATAGGATGTATATATAAACAAATTATAAATTAAGATAGAAGATTGCCAAAAAACTATATGTGATATAGAATATTAATGTATAATGCATAACAATATGATAAGTTTAGTTAATTATATATCTGCACTTCTGAGAAAATATGGTGATATTATTATAGCTGATATATATAGTAAAAAATTTTATCTTATTCGTAGGTAAGAAAGTTTATCCTGATTCTTCTAATATTACTAAAGTATTAAATAAGGGCAAGATTCCTACTAAATTTTTGAGTACTTGTAGGGTAGGTGGGCTGTATCCCCCATTTTACAGTATATACCTCATCAACTAATTCATATATAGTAAAAGCTAAAAAATATTAGTATAATACAATAATATATATATATATATATATATATATTATCTATATATAATATTATATCTAATATCTATATATAAATATAATTGGATCATAAATATTCTAGGATTTGGCATTAATTGTTGAACTATTTATTAAATACATACTATATATTTGATAAACACATTAACATAATATTATATATAAAGTAAAGTTAAATATATATATATAGTTAAGCTTTTTTATTGCCTACTCTATATATAAAAAAACGTATTGATTTATTTCATAACCGTTGGTTGATTCTCTTCTGGGGTGTCTAGTAGTATCATTTTATCTTTCTTACAACTTAAATTTGCAAATTTTCAAAACTACCATTGATTTATTGTAACTTCTTTATCATATCATAACTTCTACCCCTGAGAATTATTATGTATGTTATTCAGCGTGAGAAATATAATTAGAATACTTCAACTTGGCATATACAATGATTATATTATATAGCATAGATAGCGTTCATTTTTCCTAAAAAAGTACAGAAGTACTTTTTTTTCGATTTTTTTTGAGTTTTTGTGCTCAGCGTTGTCATTATTATCTAACATATTTTCCAAACCTATATATATATATATCATATATTTTATTTGTATTTTAAAATTTAAAAATAATATAGAAAAATTCTAATTTGATAATAATAATATCTATTTATTTTTTTCTGTTACTAAAATCCTCCTGACGGATCGATAGCTGTCGGAGTTGGAAAAATTTAACTTCTGATACAGCTGATTACCCCGCTCAAAACTTTGCCACTTTTTAACTTTAGATAATTTAGGTGATATTCCATATCTGTAATTAATGTTATTATGGATTTGTTCTTGGAACTAATTTTCCCAAAAAAAAATTTGGGGAATTTTTTGAAAATTTATAACAAAGCCCTTCAGTGAATAATTTTGAGATTATCTTTACAGAGCTTTTAATATTCAAAAAGAATCCATCAATATTTATTATTAATGAATGATATTCCACTGTAATTTCTGCTCTCTATAACATTAATGCAAGGAAGGAGTAATGGAAAAGATGTGAGAATATATGATATATAATTTTTTTAAATTTTTTCTTAATAACACTGAAGATCTCTTATAAAATCGTGCTGACAAAACTTTGTTTTCAAATAAGGACCTTAAGTCCAGACCTTACAATTAACTTCAACACTTATACATAGACCATTCCTTTCACTTCGAGTTTAATACTGTAGTAATACGTTATTCAGAGTCCTACGTTTCGTAATTAATATAGGAAAATCATCACAAAACATTTTCAAGGGCTTTGTTATAGTTGGGCAAAATAGCTCATTGTTGTTTTTATATATATATATTATATATCATAATAATAATGATTATACTATTATATAATATGGTATATATATATATATATAGCGAAGATATACATATATATACCTTATTCATTTATATTATACCTTAGAATAAATTTTTTGTTAATATTATAACTAATATAATGAAAATAATAATATATATATTATTATTTATATAAAAAATTTTCACAAATTATATTCCATTTTTTTTTTAAAAATTCTGTTCCAAGATAACAAAATCAAAATTTTGTCGCTCATATTTCTTTTGAGTATAAACAAGAATTATCTAAGTAAAAAAAAAATGTTAGCCTCTCCCTGACTTTATAACTATAATCCCTTATTGAACAAATTTCATCCACTTTCGTCATAGAACTAGAAAAAAAATATTCAAGCAATTTTTCATTTCAAAATGTCAAAAAATAGTGGTTTTGGAAATTGGACAACGCTGAGCAACAAAAGCTTCATAAAAAATCGAAAAAGTAACGTTCTGGTATTTTTTAGATAATGACCTATCTATGCTATTTCAAGTTTGAAGTCATTAAGGTGGTAAAAATTTTGGAAGTTGATACGGAAAATGTCGAAAAATCTATGGGTTTTGAAAATTTGATAATTCTGAAAGAATGAACTAGCAGACTAATAATATAGAAAAAACAAATAAAGACTCGGAACACGTTTAGAGAGGGGCAAAAAAAATAGGCTACATTTTGAGTGTTTATATCAGTCAAAATGGCCTTGAAGTAATTCCGAATTTTAATGTTCATTTTTAGGTGGGGCGCTGAAAATGGGGCTCCGCCCCAGCTCCAAATTGGGACTTCCACTTTAATCATTAAGTTTAATATTATTTATTAGTGTTTATTTTCTCTCATGATCTCATATTAATATATATATATATATATTATAATATATATATATATAATATTATATATATATATATATATATTATATATATATATATATATATATTATATATATATTATACGGTTACTATATATATATAATATATATAATATAATATAATATCTAATTATAATATATATATATAATATTTATATAAATATATATATATATATGATATATATATATATAATATATATATATATAATATAAATATATATATATATCTATATATATATATATGATATATATATATTAGTAATATAGTATTATATAAGTCTCCCCACCCCTAATTACTGGAACAAAATTGCACCTGCAAAATTTGCAAATCAGTGTGGAGACGTTCAATAGTGACCTTACAAAAAACGTTTCGGTGTTGAGAATATGGATGGGGGGGGGGGATAAAGGGAACAAAAAAAGGTTTGCATCTGAAGTGCGCCTGATTGCTTGATGAAAGATAAGAAAATCATTTAGGATGAAATAATATACTGCGAATTCGTAAATAAAATCTGAGAAATGTGAAGAAAGGTTCGAAATCGAGACACAAATCAGATTGAATGATCGAATATATTTGCTAGTCGCTTTGAGAGTTTCAGTCATTTAACTGTCATTTAAGACAATAAATTTACCGGGTATATTGAAGTTAAGATAAGAATTTTGTGTGACGGGGATTTCCGATGTTTAAAGCGGAAGGTGTACTAGCTGACCTGAATTCCTTATTATATTTTTATAATCAATTTTCAAATGCTCGTAAGCGAAATTTTTAAAAGAGCTAGATGACAAGGCCCATCTGTCGAAAATTATTAGAAGCGGGACTGGGATATTGCGAGTTCACAAAAGCTCTGTGAAATCTGTGAAATCTTTCTTGTCCTGCAATAGCCTCGGTTAAAAGATCGTTTAGTACTATGAACCGATGACTTAAGTGAGAACAAAAGAAAATAGAATGCAGCCAAAACCTTAATGGCATTGTATGATGATTAAGCTCGATTGGTCTGAGAATGCCAACTGAGGATTTTCCCTAATAAAAAAAACTGTAGACTTGATATGCGACGAAAGCAAACCTCGTCGATATAACCATTCCTATATAAGCTTATTTCTTTAATATCTACCCCCCCGCCTCCTACTTACTATAGTATAACGTCGGGGATACGTGCTACGAAAGTGGTTAATATATATAATATATATGATATATATATATATATTATATATATATATATTATATATATATATATATATATATATAATATATATATATATAATATTATTATATATATATATATTTATTTTTAACTCATCTTTTTGTTTACTTATTTAAGAAGGTAATATTATTTCATATATATATATCTATTATATATATATATATATATATATTATATATATATTATTATATATAATATATATATTATATATATATCTATATAAATTATATTTTTAATTATAATATTCTCTCTTAATAATGTTATGTTAGGCTATGTTATTTTTTTTTATTTATCTTAACTTTGGCCCAATAAATAATCCAAATAGATTGCCGTTGATATTACAATTTTTTGCAAGTACAGATCTTGGTTATATTTTTCGGAGGTATTTAACTAATTTGTCAGTAGACAGTATCTAATTAAGACTAATTAGCTGACAAGTGACAAGAATATCATTATCCTCTTTATTTTTATTTGTAAATTTATGTATACTTATGTGCCGCCCCCCCCCCCAGAATCTCTGGTAAAAAGCCCCCCCGGAAATTGTCTGGAAAGAAACACTGTTTTGCGGTCATATTTCTTTCTAACACTTTATCTTTTTCTGTTCCGGTGCAATGAGACGCCCTTAACCCCTTCCCCAAGAGTTGGGAAAAGGTGGTGCTGATCGAATGAAATGATGCTGATACCGATGATTGTATTAGTATTACTATAATTTTATCATAAATACACCCCTTGTAATTTTTATGCGAGAATGGTTCTTGCTTTCTTTCTGGCTAAGCAATATCAATCCGTTGGTCTGTTGTCGGCTCAAAATGGCCGTCCGCATGTTCTCTTCAATCATCCAACCTGTTTTCGGGCTTTGAATTTGA
>JABUQX010063576.1:0-46021 GCA_015478945.1 Trachelipus rathkii | reverse complement strand
CAGTATGTAACAAGAACCTCGATATCAATAGCGATATACTATTTGGCGTCTTGCCCAAACTAGAAAAGGAATTTCTCAACAAAACCTGCTTCCCTTCAAGATTCTTCACTGCTTTAATTAAGCTCCAACAAAATAAAGATATCACCATTTCACGTTCTGATAAAGGTAAAAATATTGTTATCATGAATGCCACCGACTATCTTAAAAAATCATTTAATCTTCTGAATGACAAGCACATATACCCCTATTAACAATAACCCATTGAAAAACTCTCAACACCTTTTCAACAAATCTTTTTCCAAAATCCTTCCTAATCAAAAAGACCTGATTCAGAAATTCAAAGCTTATCTTCCCACTTTGTCCAGATTTTATGCTATCCCAAAAATTCACAAAGAAAATATGCATTTAAGACTGATTGTTTCCAATATCAACTGCATCATCCAAAACTTATCAAAATGACTCGCTTCTCAATTAAAATCCCTCAGAGGTAACATTTCAACCTCCCATATAAAAAATTCAGAACACCTTATCCAACTAGTCCATAATAAAAAAAAATTTCAGAATATTCCGTGGTTAGTTTTGACGTAGTCTCATTATTTACAAAAGTCTGGTTAGGAAAACTTATTCTAAAATTTTCTCCATTTCTAAATATTTTGCAACCAATAATATTTTATTGAACCAAAAGGGAAGAAGGTTCTTCTTTAATCAAATTTTTGGACCTCATTAGTTTCCTTCTTGAGAAAAATTCTTTTTCAAATGTCATTTTAAAAAAAGGTTTTTTGGGAAAATCCTTTCGATTATGGTATCAAAGCAATTTTTATTTTTCAAAATAATTTTTTTTTCCAACTGGGAAAAAAACTTTAAATAGTTAATTTTTAATTTTTTTTATTTATTTCTTCTTTTTCTTAATTTTAATTAATTAATTTTTTTTCAATTAATTTCCTTTTTTGAATTTTTTAATTGGAATAATAATTTATTTTATTTCTGTTCAGAAGAATTTTTTTTTAATAAATACGTTATTAAAATTGAAATAGTTAATTGTAAATTTGGAAAATGATTACTAAAATTTTGCTTTTCGGAAATTGTTGATGGATTTTGCTTCTCACTCCGAATAAAACAATTACTTGATTGATATACGTTAATACTTTATATTTACTTACTTACTTAATTAACTACTATTAATATAATAATTAATAAATATTAATAATTTAATATTTACTTTTATACTAATTTAATTATAATTACATTTATAATTTATTAAATAATAAAAAATTAATTAATAATTTTAATAATTATATTATTTTTTGTACATAATTAAATAAATGTTATATAATATATATTAATTATATTGAATAATAATCATTTTATATAAAACTCTGATTAAAAAGGAAAAAATGGATTAATTTGGGTAGCACTTTAATGTTCATAAAGGTGTCGCTCAAACCAAGCCAAAGGGATTTGCTTTAGCGTGAACGAGAACGGGCCAAAAACACACGAACACGATGGCAATTTTTTGCAGAAAAAGAGGTTAAGCAAGGTTTTATATTTATTATTTAATTTATTAAATAAACTTATTTATTTCTTCCTTTTTTTTATATATTATTTTATTATAATTTCTTGTTTATTAATTATATTATTAATATATTTATTATTTATTTTTATTATATTATTTTATATTTATTATATTATTTTATTTTTATTTATATTATTTATTATTATTATTATGTTTTTGTTATTTGTTAATTTTGTGATTTATGTATTTTTTTATTATTTATTATTTATTAATTTTATTTTATTTTTTTATTTATTCATTCATTTTTTTTTATTTAATTATTTTATTTTTTGCGTTGGTAATCGGTGGTTTTTATTGATTAAATTTTATAATTAATTATTTATTTTATTTTTTTATTACATATTATCTAGACTAAATATATATTTGTATTGCCAATTATTTTGTTTTATCTGGCACTAATTTCGCTAAAATATTTTTCTCTTTTTGTTTTTGCCTATCCTTGATTTGTACTATAATTAGGGATTATTGGGCAAGGAAAAGTATGAGGGGCATTATTTATATTATTAGCTTTTTTCTGACCGGTTTTCGTTTCCGTAAACTTTCGGGGGGACATTCTTTCAGAGGTTTTTCTTTCAAACAAAATGAAATGAAATTATTTTTAAAAACCTAATTTAATAATTAAATTTACAATTAGTTTTATTAGTGTTAGGACTTTTATCTTATATTATATTATTAACTAAAAAGGGACAAATACGTTTTGGGAAAATTTTGATGATAAATGTATTCTGGTTTAGGTGTTTTATGTTTTAATTAAGGGGACCTAAAAAAGTATTTTTCATTTTTTGTGCCGTGGAGGAGTGTTGCCATACTTGAATTTGATTTTTGGAAATATTTTTTTATTGGTTGGTTTATTTTCACTTCATTTAAAATTTTTGGTTTTTCCGTAATTTTTTTTACTGGGTTGAAAGCGTGCTTTTCTAACCTTCACCTTATAGCGGCGGCGGGTACCAAAATATTTACGTTGAATTTTACAGTTCAGGGGGGACTTCGGTGGACCTCATGCGGAAATTTTACAGCACGGGGACATTGGTTTTGATTTAAGAAATTGTTGACGCGGAATATGATTGGTTAAAAGTGTTGGGGGAATATTTACCTTTTGAAAACAATTAAAAAAAAAAGGGTAAAATTTTTTTGATTTAATTAAAAAAAAGGCGTTGTCTTTTAGGTACTATTGAATTAAGTTCAATGATTGTTATAGTTTACCACAAGATATTAAACAATGCCTAAAATGAAAAAATTTGTAATGGTCATTTTGTACCACAGCATATTGTAGATTATGACCATTAAAAGAGAACCATTTACCGGTCTGTTCAATTAGGAAATTAATATGGAAAATTATAATTTTCAATATTAAGGGAAAGATGAAAAGGCAAAACGCAACGAGAAAGCCCAAGGGGAAAATGAAAAGAAAACAACCCGGCAGAATAAAAAAAAAAAAGCAGGAAGTTGGAAACCACAACCATTATAGACAGGTTTTTTCAAGGTTTAAAGTTTTGGGATGATTTAATTAGATCGAAAGGGAAATTGATAGAAAAAAAATATAGCAAAAATGGAAATATTATTAATATTGATCTTCTATTTTTTACCACAACGTTTGAAATTTATTAGGCTTTTTATGGTTATAACAAAACTTCCTCCCCTAGTATACGGGCTTAAAAAAACTAGGAATTTCTACTCTTCATTTATTTGTAATGAAATTTAAAATAAGGGGTCTGTTGTTCTACGTTTGCCATTCTCAAATTGAATTAAGGGATTTAATTTGTGGTTATATTTCAATGCACATGTTGGCTCGGATATCCTACTACCAGTTCAACAAGACAAAAATAAGGTTTCATCACGGCCGAAGACTCGTTCTTTGTTTGGAATTTTGCCAGTTTTGCATTTAACGGGGGTGACAGCATTGTCGTGAGGCTCGAATTAAATTGGGGTGGGCTTTTCCGGTCTAGTTTGTTTTTTTTTTCTTCATTTTAACACACAGATTTTAAAAAGAAAAGATTTCTTGTATGTTTAAAAAAAATGGAAATTTTTTTTCATAATATGATTGATGGGTTCATTGTGTTCGTAAGATGCAGGGAACCCCAAATAAGAAATGATCTTTCAATGTTTAGGGTAGCCGTTTATTTTGGGGCTATTATTTATAAAGTTTTACAAAAAAATAATGTTAAAGGAAAGCGCCTTTAAATTATTCAGGGAAATAGTGGAGAAGGATGTGATTTGGCAGAGGTGTCGTTTTCTATTTTGGCTGGACTTCTATTTTACTTTCAAAGTATTTTTGGTCAACATGACTCAAGGGAAAAGCAGCAAGGGAAATTGCAAACACAACCAAATTTTAAGATTATTTCATGGATTTTTGCTAAATCGTGGGGAAAAGTTCACTTTTTCGCTTTTGACTGCAAACCGCTTTTCACTGAAAAGGTAAGGGGAGAGTTTTTATTTTTGTTATTCAAGATCCTGTCCCAAAAGTAAAAACGAGGAAATGCCACACACAAGGACGGGGGGACAAACGGTTAAAAGCATTAAAGTCGCAACAACAAAAAGCATTAAACCGCTGGAAGGACAATAAAACTTTAAAAACTTGGGAGGGGACCCAGTTGCTTTGCTTGTTTGCGGAGGTAAATTCCATTTTAAATTCATTTAAATTTTTGTCTCATAGTAAATTAAGTAAAATCTAATTATAAAGTTTGGAACGAAGTGGGAATTTACTTTTTTTAGGTAATCTGGAGGGGGATCTTTTCTTAGGGAAATATTTAACCAGAAAAAATTTTGAAGGAACACTAAAAGAAAAAGCTTACAAGAGAAATGGATCTAAGGATTTAAAAAGGACCATCTCTTCACGCAAAAACCATTTTCCTTTTTTATCGAGTTATTTAAAGGGGAAAAGTTTTTAATTCGGGGTCCATCAACTGGGCATGATTAAAGGGGAAAACAATTTTTAATTTTTAGGGCATTTGTCATTAAATTTGAAGGTTCGTTTCATTGCAGGGAAAATTTACATGAAATGGTTAAAACGATCAAAAACTAAGGGGAAAAAACAGAATTAGGGACCCAAGATAGACAGTTTTTCATTAAAAAAGCTTCATTAGATGGTACTTATGGGAATTGTAATTATTATCATTCAAAGAGTGGGCGCGAGGGCAAGAAAAGATTTCGGGGAAGTCAAAATGTGTTTTGTGAAAAGCATTAAACTGACAATTTTACTGTAAAGAAAAAAAGAGCTCACCTTGAAAGGCAAAGTTCCTTTAGAATGGTGAGCAAACACAACAGGGGGACAAAATATTTTAACATTGGAGTAAAATTGCAAAGAACAGTTACTTATCTTTTTACCCCACAAGGGGCAGTGCCCAAAGACAAGTTCTTTAAATTTTAAGTTGGTGCAAAGCCATTAATTTACGACCGGAAAGGGGAAATAGATTGGGGGGAAACGGGGGGGAAAACAAAGGCAGAGAAGTTTTTTTCTGTTATTGAAATTATTAAAAACTTATGACGTAATCATGTAAAATTAATTTACTAAAACTTATTTTTACCTTATTTCAAGGGGTGGTTTAGGGGATAAGCTGGTGTTGTGGGATGAAACATGTTTGGGGTTTTTCCCCCAGTTCCCGGCTTTTTTTCCGGTTCAACGCTTTTAAGGAAAGAGCAGGGCGAAAAACTTTACGTCAGGCTTTTTTCAGAAAAATTTTTAATCAGGGGGCATTCGGAAAAAATTTGATAAAACTAAAATTCGGAATAAATTCATTGGAAAATAATTATCTTAATACACTCAAAGTTTATTTTTAATAATAAAATTGAGATTTCTGAAACACCACACCCAAGGTTAAACTTTTGCTTAATTCAAAGCGATTAAAGAGACCATCCGGGCCATTCCGCATTTTCGATTCGCATCCGGACATTTTCCACCGCGATGGTGCCAAAAAAGTAGTTTTTCGCATTCTATTCGCAATCCGCAAATTGAAAAATTGGAGATCGCCCGCGGGGGATATTTTCCCCAAAAATTATTCGGATTTCCGTGCCACAGCCACTTAAACGAATTATATTATTATTTTTATATAAATTATATAATACTTATTTATATATTTTATATATATTTATTATTTAATTTATATATATTTATTATATATTAAATTTATATTTATTATATCAATTAATATATATATTATATAAATATTATTATATATTTGTTTATTATTATTATATATTAATTTATAAAATATTATTTATATCTTATTATATATTTTATATAATAATTATTAATATTACTTATTTTATATAATATTTATTTTATATTTTACATATATTTAATATTATTTATACTATTATTAATTTAATTTTACGTATATTATATTATTATTATTATATATATATTATTATAATTATATATACTATATATTATTATATATAATTATCATAAATTGAATTTTATATATTAATTATATTATATATATATATATTATTTATTCATCTTATTTTTCATAAGTTTATTTACATTTTTAATAATATATTTATTTATTTTATATTAATACTAGTATAGATATTACAAATATATTTATATTAATATAATATTATAAAATTATAATTATATTATAGATAAAACTATATTTTATAATATATATTTTAGATATTTATATTGGATTAATATTATTTATTTATATTATTATTTACTTATTATATTATTATTCTTATATATATTATATTAATATATAGTATTATATTATAATATAATTATAAATATATAATTATTAATATATGCGCATTAATATATATATAGATATATATATATTATACTATGTATTATATAATAATATAATATTATTATTATTTATATTATTTTATATAAATATAATTATTATTATATAATTTTAATTTTATATATTTATATATATATTATTATAATATATAATTATTTTTATTATATTTTATTTATACTACCTTATATAAAAATTAATATACTAATTATATTTTATATAACAATATTATATATTTTATTTATATTTATATATTTTATATTATATAAATTTATTATTTTATATATATCTATTTTATTATATATATATATTATATATATTATTTATAATATAATATATATATTATTATAATTATATTATATAAGTATTATATCTAATATTATTCTAATAATATATATATATTAATACTATATATATTTATATATTTATATGCAATTTTCTTTTAAGGTCAAATTTCATTTTAAATTTAATGTTGTTATATTTATATTTAAGACCGTGTTTCATTTTCTTCCTCTGGAGTATTTTGAAATTTGGGAGAGAGGACATTCCATTTTAACATTAATCTTCCAGTTACTTGGAATGTTTAACGATACCAAAAATAGGGGGGGGAATGTATTTCTTTAGGGGTATTTTGTTAGATTTGAGGGGAGGAATTAATTATACCGACAATTTCGTTAGAAGTCTTCATTTTTGCCCACCTTAAGTTTCGTCAATTTAAAAAAATATATTTTGAAATCGGAAATTTTGAAAACTAATCTAATTTTAGAGCATTTTGAATTTCTAAAGCCATTTACATTATACCACAGAAGGTTATTGTGGTTCTTGATTTGTTAATATTGTTTACGGGAAAGCAAAATTTCCTCTTTTCTCTTCCTTTATATATATATTTTATATATATAATAGATATTTATAATTATAATATAATATTATTATAATATATTTTTATTGATATATCAAAATATTATTTATATTGGTTTAATTTATAATATTAATATTTATAATAATATATATTTTCTATCATATTAAATATTTATTAATTATTACACACAATTCTTATATTAGTTATTAGTATATCTTATTTTAATAATATTCTAATTTACATCAAGATTATATAATACTTTTAATTTTTTATATTATCTGTAATTACTATACAATTTATTATAAATTATTTTATAATATATAATATATTTAATACTATATATATATATTTAAGGGTTGTTAAAGAATATAAGTGCTGAAAATAAAATTAAAACCCATACGTTTGACCCAACGCGCGTTTTGCAGGTGAGTACTTAGGCGAGCTTTAAAGTGAGCGAAATTAAATTAGGCAGGAAATAGAGAAGATTGAAGGGGAATTTTCAATAGAATATAGAGGTGGTTATGAATGAAGGGAAGCACACACAGCTAAAACAAGGCCTGTGGAGTTTTCTAATTTGTCCACCCACAAACTTCAAATAATAATAAATATATAGTATATATTATTATTTTATTAATAATTATATTATATATATAATTATATATTATTTATATATATTATATATATATTATATATTTATAATATTATTAATTAATATTATATATAATACTATATATATATATAATATAATAATATAATATATTTCAGTTAAAAAAATGTTGAGTTAATAGCTTGTTCATTTGTGTTTAAATGTGGGAGGAAGATGGATGCCATTCTTTTGCCGAAGAAACTGTGTTCTTGCAAGTTATTTGGGAAAAAAAAACGAGAGAGTCTTTCTGAGCTTGTTAGTTTGTCAAGAGGATGGATTGAGTGTTGGTCGACAATAATGAAATAGAAAAATGCGTAAGAGATTTTTACAAAGAGCAAATGAAAATAAAAAAGAAAGTGAAAGTAGTTTTGATAGACAATTAAAAGGATTACAAGAGCTAAAGGTTTTGAATTATCTGGGGATGAATAGAAGGGCAAGAAGAGATATAAAAATTGAGAAGTGCTGATGAATTTCGTCTTAATGTTATTTTCTTCATGCGTTCAATTTTGAGTCAGAAATATATAATATATATTATATATATATAATTATATTATTATACTATTTATTATATTATTTATATAATTATTAATATAATTTAATTTATTATATATATTATTTATATATCATTATATATATTATATATATAAATATATTATGTATATTATTTGTTTATCTTATATTATAATATTATATTATATTATAATTATATATATATATATATTAATAATTAGTATATATTATTATATATATATTTATATATATATATATTATTTATATTATATATATTATATATTATAATATATATATATTTATATGATATTATATAATAATATATACTAAATTTAAAATATATGATTTATATATATTATTTATAATATATATATAATATATATATAATTATTATTATAATATATAGATTTCATTGACAGCTAACTATTGCCTTTACCTTTTGCTAAAAATTGAACATTCTCAGAGGAAAAACCGGGGGGGGGGGGGGATAACAGGAAATCGAATTTTAGGGGCGGCTATATATCCCAGGGGGCCTTGGTCGTTCACAATGTTCAACCACTAAGTATGATATATTATAATATCCATATTTTATAATTACTAATAATATATTATAATATATTATAATATAGATATTATGATATTATATATTTAATATTATATATATATTTATTTTTATATTATCTATATTATATATTGAATAATATATATTATGATAATATTATATTATTTATATATTAATTATATATATTATAATATATATAATTATATATATTATATATATATATATATTTATTATTATTATATTATTTATTATTATATATTTATTTATATAATAAATTAATATTATATATTAATATTTTTATATATATATTATAATATATATTATATTATAATTATATTTATATATAATTATTATTATTTTAATATTTAATTATTATATATATATATCATTAACTAATTTATATTATAAATTTACTATAATAATTTAATATATAATATTATATAATATATATATTTTATATATTATATAATATATTATAATATATATATATAATAATATATTAATATTAATTTATATATAATATTATTATTAATATACTATTATTTATTATTATTTAATTATATGTTATAATATAATATATAATATTTATATTTAATTATATAATTATCTATATATAATATATTATATAAATTTATATATAATAATATATATAATATTAATATATATATATACTTTAATATAATTATTTTATATTTTTATATATTATATATAAATAATTATAATTAAATTATTATTAATAATATATTATTTATTAATAATATAATAGCATATATATATATATTATTTATTAATATATTATATATATATATATATTATATATTAATATATATATATATTAATATCTTATACTATTATTATATATATATATATTATATAATATTAATTAATATATAAAAAAGCTTCTGGTTATAAGATTTTATACCATTCAAGTTTGACTTGGTATGTGTGTGTAAGAGGAAATGTTTGGAGTTTGGAAGCAAGTGTAGAACGCTATCCCCATCTGTTTTCCCTACTTTTTATAAGGGGGGCTACTTGGGATATTAGTGAGTTCAGGGAAAGAGTTATAGAGGAAAATTTCGGAATTGATGATTTTAAAAAGTATTTAATTTTTGATGGCAGGGTGACCATTTTGGGGCGGTCTAGGGAATAGGGATTGGGGGTATTGAGGATGACTTAAAATAAAAGCTTGTCCAGAAATTTGAGAAGGTGGGGTTGGTTAGAGATGAAAATTTAGGAAAGGACGTGATTTAATAAGGAGTTTTGGTAGAGAGTGAGAGAGGGAAGGTGGGAGTCATTCATTTGATGACGAAGGGATTAAAGAAAAATCTTTTAAGGAAAAAGTGGATCCAGATTGTTTTGTACTTGTGTTGGGGCGTATTTACAAGGCAAAGGCAAAGGGGTGTATTACTTTGAAGTTCAGGTTAAAATGAAAAAAAACGAGAACAAAACAAAAGGTTTTGTAATCCCCATTCCCAAACCTGGGTGAGGATTTAAAGGAAAAAAAAGTTCAAATATATTGAATGTTTATAAAGTACCCAACATTGAGGACATTATTGGGATAAGAAAACTGGAGAAAGCTTTACCCAACTTGGGAAAAAAGGATTCGAAAGTGAGGAAAAGTACGAGAGAGGATAGAGTGGGAAACCGTTCGGTTTAGGGGGGAGCAGTTGGTGTGGTTGCTGTTGGTTGAAAAAACAGGATAGGGATTCGTTGAGGATGAGATGGTGGGGGGGAATTGCAAGGATTTGCGAGGACCGAGTCGGCCGGAGTAAAGAAAGGTTGGGGTGAGGTGGAGGTTGGAGGTGGAGGTGGGAGTGGAAGTTGAGGGAGGGAAAAGCGAGGAAAGGTTGAGGGAAGAACATGGGATGCCCTCGATGGGGTCAAAGTTGATTGGAGGGATTAGTTGTACATTTTGGAAATAAATGCGTGGCCAATCGGATGCTCTCCGCTGGGCAGTCTGGTAAGGCCTTTTCTGGAAAAGGCGTAAAGGGACATAAAAGTATATAATTATATTAATATCTTATTTTTATTTTATATATATATATGTATATATTATTTATATATATAAATATATATTATAATTATATTTTATATATACTTACTATATTATATTTTAAGAAATTTTTTATTAGGCCGACACTTCCCGATTCCCGGAAAAAATTTTGGTGGTTTGCCAGTTGGCTTTATTTATTTGTTTTTTGTTGCTTCGAAATATAGATGTTAGTTGATTTCCCTACCAATTTCAAAAATTTGGAATCATTTTTTAATTAGTATAGCTATTTTCAAGTTTGTTAGGTTAAGTTTAAAGGTAACACGTAAGATATTTTAAAAGTTGGATAGCTTTTAAAATAAAATAATTAATTAGGGACACTTTTTTTTATTTTTATAAGGTGTTGTAATCTTTTTTACTAAATTAAATATGTGCGTTATATCGAAAAAAGGGGGTTTCTACATTTTTCCTTTAATTTTTTGATGCATCGAAATTTATTTTAGTAATTAACATATATATATATTTTAATATAATTTAATTATTATATATAATATAATATATATATTAATATATTTTATTAATTATATATAATATATATATAGTTTTATATATATTATATATTTAACTTTATTATTTTACTTATATATATATTTTTTTAAATATTACACACCTTATTTAGATAATTTATTATTATTAAAATTAGTAAAATATAATATATATTAGTTCTAATTATATAGTATTAATATTATATTATTTTATTATACTTATATATTACTATTTTAATATATCGTAGCTTTTCAGTTTAGCTAGTTTGTACAGTTTTTGCGTTTTAAGTTATGGAAGGGTTATATTTATTATATATATTATATTAATTTTTATATATATATTATATTATATATATTAATTATATATTTAGTATATATATTATTATATTTTCGTTTGCCTAAAAAAAGTTTCCCTGCGTTGTTTAAAAATTGTAAGCACAAAATTACCAATATTTAAGAGGCAATCGGGGGCACAATCCATTTTTCAAGGGTTTCGGGGCTATGTAAACTTTCTTATATATATTCATTTAATTATAATATCATAGAAATATATATTTAATTACTTATAAATATTAATGTATAATATATTTATATTATATCCATGAATATAAATTGTATTACACTATATTTACTATCATGACTTTCAATTTATAAATGTAGCTAATTTTAAATAATATATATATATATATTATATATATCAGAGGGGGGCGCGCAAATTTTAACACATTTTGAAGAAATTCGGGAGTTATGTTATTAAATATTATATACTAATTTATTTATATATATATTCTTTATTATATATATTATACTATTATATATACTTTATATATATATACTATTTATATTATTATATTATTATATAATTATATAATATATTAATACTGAGTATATATATAATAATATATTATATATAATAGTATTTATTATATAATTATCTACACACACTAGATACAAGAGTTTTTATAAAGTAATTGTATGACCTATAACTTTATATGTATAATAAATTACAATATTTTTCGATAATTCTATTCTTTTATCTCCTTGATTAAAAAAAATCTTTTTCTGATACATTTATTAGGTAAAATTGCAATGTTTTTGTTCTTTTCCTTGAGAGCCTGGTCAGATTACTCAACTTGGTGTGAAACCAGGAGAAAAATTAAGCTATTCAAAGTCTTAAATTTTCAAATTGGTCAACAATAATGTATTTCGTCAATAAGGATAGCTTTTTTTTTTTTATATATATAAGTACTGTTTTGTTTAAATTAAATTTTTTTTGATTAATAGAAATATTAATTTTTCAATTTAAGAAATATTTATTTTGATTCTTATTTTAATTTTTAACCTTTTATTTATAAGGAAAAATTATTATTTGCTTGATTTTATTATTTTACCCGGTTTTGTTTCCATTTTGGAAAGACAGATTAATAGATTTCTCCACATAAAGTGGAGTTCCAAACTGCAGGTTATTGGGACTTATTGGAAGCAGAAAGTAAAGCTTTCAATCTGCGAGAAATAAGATTTTAAAAAAACATTTGCATTATGTGTATTTATATTATCTAAATTAAAAATTTGGAAATTTAAGTAACATATTTTAAAAGGAAGTTTAATGTTTTTAATAATTTTTGTTTTTAGAAAGAAAAATGTTTTTTTGTAGTCTTAAAGAAAGCTAATTTTACAATGATATTGCTTAAAAAGGAAAAAGTATTAGTTAAAAAAACAAGATTGGCTTTTATTAAGAATTTACTTTGTGGGACATTTACTTCTTGTATATGAGGTCAGATTTTAGATTTCTTCTTTCTTTTCTCTCTCATTTTTTTTACATCACACATGAACACACAACCACACAACAAAAACAACAGACAACTATGCACAGTTCAAAAGTTACAGTGACTCAAAACATTGATTAAAAAAATACAGCTTTTCAAAATAGTTTTTGATAAATCTTAACTTTTCTAAATTGATAAAAATTAACAGAAATTATTGTAATTAAATAATATAAACTATTAAAGAATTAATATATTTTCAATTTTTGGATATTTTTTATTGACGTTAGAAGCTTTGCTCCATTTGGCTTCCATGACCGCACAAATTATTTATATATATATTATATATATATATATAATTTTATATTATATATATATATATAAATTATATAATTATATTTATATATGTATTATGAATATTATATTATATACTATTATATATAACTATTTATATATATATATTAGTAAATACTATAATATATATAGTAACGAGGTTTGAGATTGTCCCAAAATCGTAGGCAATAAAAAAATATCTCTTTATTCGGAGGGCATGGTTGTCGCAAAATTAGAGGAAAACAAACCACACCATATTAGGGGAAAATTTGATATTTTATATTTAAAAAAAATTTTTCAAGTTCTTTAGTTAATTTTAGAACATTTGTTTTTAAATTTCTAAAACAAAAGGACGGGAAACTACAAGGGAATTTGAATATTTAATATTATTGGAAGAGGGGGATTTTGAAAAAATTTATTTTATGGGTTTTTTTGAAAGAAAATAAAATAATAATATACATATATATATATTTATATATATATAATTATATTATATAATATTATTATACTTATTTATATTTATATATATATTTATAATATAATATCTATATTTTTAATTATTTATTTTATATATGATATATATATTATATAATATTAATATAATTTTTTATAATCTTTAATCTTATAATTTTTGTAACAAAATCGTTTTTCAAACCTCCCGTTCCATTTATTTGGATACGAAATTTCATATTTTGCAAAAGATTTAGTTTTTTTCTTTAATTAATTTATTATTATTTTTTGATTAATATAATTATATTATATTATATATATATATTATTATATATTATAATATATTATATAATTATATATATTAATAATGATTATATAATATATATTTATTTATAATATATATTATTATATATATTTTTTATTATAAATTTATTATATATATATTTATAATTTATTTTATATATTATTATATATTAATTATATTATTATATTTATTATAATATTATATTAATTCTTTATATATACTATATATATTATATTTATATATATATTATATATATATACATTATACTATTATATATTTATATATATAAATATAATATATATTATATGAATAATATTATATATATATATTAATATTATTATTATATATATTAAATAATATATATAAATTATTAATATATATTATATTTATATTTATAATTTTATAATATATATATATTCATATATTATATTACTTATATATATATATATATATAATTATTATATATTTTATTTTTATTATATATACACTAATATTATAATTATTATAATATATTTTTATAATAAAGTTATATTATATATTTATACTTTATACTATTAATATTATTTATATTTATATTATATATTTATTTTATTATTATTATTATATTTATATTATTTATAAATATATATTTCTATATATTTTATTTGCAACGTTTTTTTCGCTTTTTCTCAGTATAGGACATGTTTTGGTTACATTTGTTGATTTTGCTTTTGTTGCTAATATTGTTATTTTTCCTTGTGATTTTGATGTTGTTCTTGCCTTTTTTGTTGTGGTCTAAACTTTTTTTTACTTTTAAACTGTGAAGTGATTAAGTAGTTTTCAACAGGGTTTAAATTTTCAAATTTTACAAATTATTATACTTCAGGGGTGTATCTGTAAATCGAAGGGAGTTGAAGGTAGGAGAGGTGTCAACTTTTTTTTTAGTCTATTTTTCCTCGCTGCATTTCAGGTGGTATTGTCTCCCTAAAGCCACCAATTTATATATTACATTATATATATTATATTTAATATTATATATATTATATATAATACTTATTATTATTATATTTTTATATTTTATATTATTATATTAATTTATATTAATAATATTATATATATATAATATGATATATAATATAATATATATATATTATATTTATATTATATTTTTATTAATATATTTATGTGCATATTTCTCACTCTTATAAATATATTTTAGATTATTATAATTAATTAAAACAAATTTATTATGAAAAGTTAAAAGGCATTTACAGAAAAATCCAATCTTTTAATTTTTTCTTTTTGAAAAATGATCTTTTAAAGCTTTTGGGGATTTCATTTTCTGCGTTATACTATAATATTAATATTAAATTAAATTTGAAAGTTAAAAAATTATTTATTAAAAAGATAATTATTAAAATTTAAGTTTATTGAATTGGTTTAATAAAAAGAGTTTATATTAAAACAAATATTGCATACTTGCAAGCTCTTAAATAGTTTTACAAAAACACCATTTAATTTTCTCTTTTAAAAACACAAATTTAATTATTATTCCAATTCTTATTTAATATTATATGATGATATTTAATTTTTAATCGAATATTAGACCCTTTTTTATTTTTTTCTTTCTTTCATTAGAATTTTTGTATAACTTAACTTTCAATAAAATTTATATTAATTATTTAAAAAATCTTTTACGATACTTTAAGAAATCTACATTTATTTTTTCTTCAAGTTTTGTATTTCGTAAGATTTTTTTTTACAGTATTATTATTCTTTGAATAATTAATTATTGACGGGTGAATGAATTTGTGGCTAATTTAGAATGGTTAGTATATTATTTGAAATTTTAATTTAATTTCTATTCCTATAAGTATATATTTATATATACTATTAGTATATATTAATATTTTTTATAATAATATCTCTTATTATTGTCCTTCATTTATTTATCATTCATATATATATTATATTTGTATCATTACTAGATATTACACTATTATATCTATTAAATGATTTAGTTTATTCATTTAATTTTTTTTTAAAACCATTTTATGATTCAAAATTATAATTAATTTTGAAAATCAAACATATTCTTAGCAACCTTTATAGAATTTTAAGAAAGTCAGTTATTTATTACAATTTTTTCTTACATTTGTTCTATTGTTTTATTAATCATTTTTAGTTTAATTTAATATATTGTAACTCGCCTTTTAATTGGGAAACTTTGTAAAAAAAAATAAAATTTAAAAAAAAAAATAACTGATTATCTAGCGCGTTCTAAACGGGGAATCCAACAAAAACCTAAGACCTAATAACCTAATCCTAAACGGCCTTGGCGAGCGGGGTGTACACGGAAAATTAGCTTTTGGATGATATGTGTTCGACCCCTTTTCATTTGTCGATTCATTTGGGTATTCCCCAATTTTTTTGAGTAAAAGCGGGATTTTAAATGCACTTTACTTATTTATGTTAAAAAATTATAAAAATGTTTTAAATTTGCCCATGTTCAGGGCTCTTATTTAGACAAAACAGGTTGAACATTATAAAAAACTTGTACATTGTTCTTTAATTTAACCTTGATTTATTTAAGGAGGGTTTTTCATTCAAAATTTAGTATTGCATTTTTTTAAATTTTAACTTATACTTTCGATTTTAATGGTTAAAATTTCTTATTTCTTTTATTATTTCAGTTTTGATTAATATTAAAATTATAGGATTATAAAAAAGGTTGTTTTAAAATTTTGTGGGCAAACCAAAAGAAGGTTGGATTTCTCTTAGTTTCTTTCATTAAACCATTCTAAGCCTATTGGATTATTGGTTTTAGTTTGGCTATCCAAAGTATTTTTTGGAAAAGATGAATATACTGAACCTCGTTATGAAATTAGGTCTAATGGCTTAAAACCCGGCTACGTGTTTACTAGTGACTAACTTATTAGAAAGTCTTATTTTTTTGGAGTGGGGTCTTTTACTTTGCAACTAGGTTAATCATTTAATCTTCATTCTGGTTACTCTTACTTAAATCGCTTTTGTATTATGGTGGCTAAACTGTTAAAAGAAGGTTATTTTGGGAAGTGCAGGTCTTTACTGGAAGAAAATTGTTCTTTAACTAGTTCCACCGTATTCATAGGCTACTTTTGATTAACAGAATTTATTTTCTTTCTTCTCATTTTCTTTAAAGGTTTTTAATTATTTATTTGAGGAGCCTTAAGGGCATATTCGGGAATAGAGCTACTGTAATATTTAAAAAATGGATTTTTTACTTCTTTATCTGTCGGTTTAAGTCTCTTTTTAAGATTCCATTATATCTTTAACAATTCTATTTTTCAATTGAGAACTTTCCATACCACACTGCGAAGAGAAAGAGGTTTAATCTAAAACTATTCCACATTTTTATATTTTTAAAAAAAAAACATTTCTTATTTTTATTCACATTTTGTTTTTTTTCTGTTTCACGGGAATTTTTTTTTATTTAAAACCAGTATTTGACCCAACATAAACTTTAGGGAAAAAAAATTTTATGAACTTATATATTATATTATATACTATAGATATTTTTATATTATATATATATATATTATTTATATATATTATATATACTTTATAATATATATATATTTATATATATATATATATAATTATATAATAATATTATAATAATATATATTTATATTTATTATATATATATGTTATATATATAAGCGGTTTCCCGGAGATGTAAGGCTGTAATCGGCATCTAAATAAAAACTTTTAAAAAGGTAGCTACATAAAAAAAAATGAATTTTATTTTTGAATTTCGCCAAGAATAAGCAAAACTACATGAAAAGTTTAAGGAAGAAAATAAAAATTTAGTTCATACAAGACAAAAAAAAAAAATAAAAAAATTTTTTTTATGTACGATAATTCTGTCCGTTCCCAATTTTCAGGCATGAGGTTTCACTATGTTTCATCTTTCAATGCAACACAACAACCACCCAACACACACACAACAACACACTTTATATTACACATACCACAACACAACACTAGGGATAATAAAAGATGCTCTTTTTAAGGGTGAAAAAATTTGGATTTTTTTAGGGAGATATCTTTCACTTAACCAAAACCAAGCGTTAAAACATTTTAATTTTAATTTGTTACTATTTAAATCTTTTTTTAATTTTTGGCCGGAGGAGGGAAGAGGAGGCGTTAATTAAATACAGGGAAAAAAAAAGTCCAAAAAAATGCAGCGAAGGATGTTATTTACAGGCGTTTTTATTTTATTAACTTATTTCTAAAACATTTAATTAAGTTTATACAATGGTAAAGAGCAAAAATATTTTTTTCCGGGCATTAAATGAATTTCAGAGGAAATTTCAAAAAAATGTTTTTAGTTTATAGTTAGCTATTTCCTAGTTTTTTTTAGGATTTTAGTGTCAGCTTATTCCAGGGGGGCTGCCCAATACATAATATATAATTATATTATATATATATATATTATATAATATATATTTATATTATTAATATTTATTATTTATATATATTTATAATATATATATTATTATATAATTTATATTTTCAGGGGTACCTTGAAGGAAATACCCACTTGGTAGGCAGGGTTTTTATATTAATATAATTACTATATTATATATATATATATAATTATTTATATTTTATATTTATATTATTTATATAATATATATATTAGTCTATTTTCGTTATTGTTCGTTCACATATTATGAGATTAGAAAATGATAATGTAGATTTATTTTATTATTTTATATAATATTCTCTTTAGATATATTTATTATATTATATATATATATATATATATAAATAATAAATTTATTTAATTTATATAGATAATATTAATATATAGTTATAGACCTACGCCTTCATTTGGTAAAATATTTTTTTTATTATTAATTACGGTTTACTATTTTACTTTTAATTGAAACGTTTTTGTATTTTTATAAAAAAATTATATTATCATTTATTTATAAATTAGATTAAAAGACGTAATTAAAAGAATTTCAAATGAAAGGTATTTTTTAGGCCTTACAGGGCTTATTACGGAGGTTGTTTAAAATTAAAAGCTTGTTGGGTTTTATAGAAAAAGTTTTTAAAAGCTTTTATTTTTAATAGTATGATTACTAAATATTTATTATTGGCATATTTCAAATTATTGTTTAAGTATTTATTTATTAAAAGGTGATGCTTGATTTAAAGTTTTTATAACTTTTAAACATTTTTCAATTTCAAGCCAACTCCCATTCGAATTTTTGGAGAACACCTTTACGGGCTATTTCGTTTAAATTTTACACATTTTCGTGAAATTTTGATATAAAAATGGGAAAAAAGGTTTCAATATTGTGAATTTTAAGTTAAGACCGCGGACACGTTTCTATAAACTTTGTTACAAAAATGGGGGGAGTCATTTCGTCCTTTAGTAGATCATTTTACTCTAGTTGATTAGAGGTAGGGGGAACGGAGAATTTATAAAATGGATTTATTATTTGTATTGTAGGTTGTTTTGTCTTTTAATTAGAAGAAAGTGGCTTATTTTTTTTTTTTTCTTAATAAATGTTAAAACATTTATGATTTATTAATTTCTTTATTTTAAAAACTTTTATTTAAAAAATACTTTGGGCTAAGGATAGGGAACCCGAACGGGGCCCGGGCCCGCCCCGGGGGACCCGGCCCAAACCCGGGCATTTTTGGGCGACCCCCGGCCCCCGGGGCCCGGCCCCAGCCAAAAAAATCAGGGAGACAAAAAAACCGGTTTTTTACGGAGGTTAACTTGTAACTTTTACATTAAAAAATAATTAAGAGAGTTAAATTCAACAATTAAAAAAAAAAATCGCTATTTTTTTTTAATCCATTACACCTTTGTTATAAATTGCTGCAAAGAGAGAGAGAGATGAGAAAATTTAAGTTTTTTTTGGTACTTTACTTATAAATATTTAAAATTAAAGCTTTTTCTCTCATTTGTTTCTCTCATTATTCGAAGGTCTCCCTCATACATTAGACAGACTCTCAACGATATATATTTATCAACATAGACAGCCCAATAAATATAAATGTTACAAAGATTAATTGATTAACTCTTATATTTAGTCTTCAGAAGCAAAATTATTTCAAAAAATTTTTCTGTTTTAAATTATTTTTTTAATGAGATACTAAACTTCACTATAAATATATATATATAATTATAATAATAATTATATAACATATTATATATCATTATTTATAATTATTATAATATCATATTAATTTTATATATATATAATTAACTAATATATATATACTATATTTTATATAATTTCTATATATTTAAAATATTATTCTAATTTTATTATAAGGGAGAGGGGGGAAAAGGCCCCTGGTTCTTTTTTTAGTATTTATGGCATTTTTCTGTCCTTCATTTTTACTTAAACTGTACACAAATTTTAGAAAAAAAAAATTGTCTAAAGGGACAACTTTTTAATGGGGAAATAATTTATAAAGGGGGAAAGTAATTTTTCGTGTTGCCAACACGCAAGAGAATAGACCTCTTCGGGAATTAAGGGGACTGGGATTTTCTTTTCTTGATTCTCATTCAAGGGGTCCAGTGTGGATTTCAGTTGGTTTATGGCTTGTTAGGTCTTTTCATTGGTGTTGTTGAAATTCTTTTGATGCTCACGTGTCACTTCATTTGTTATTTTAAAAAACTATCTATTTTTCTTAAGTTAACTTAAAGGAAAATTAAATTGTTAAGGTTCGTTAATATATGTTATTGAAATGAGCAAAAGTTCCATATTTTCGGATTGTTGTGATGAGGAATTGATTATTTTCTATAATTCTTTATATTTATATTAAAGATTTATTTCATTTTAGAGTTGGATTGTGTTACGCCATTGAAACTTGGTTAAAGAGATTGAATTGATTATGTGTCAACCCGTGCGGTTTATTTGGGTTATGTGAATTTTTTTCTTTGCAAATCTATGTTTCCTATATATGTTTTATTGAAGGGTTTTGCCAGGGGGATGTTATATTATAACAGTTTGAGGAGATTTCTTTTCCGGTTTTGGGGGGTTTGAGGAATTGTTTTTTTTAAAGTTTTATGTATTGATGGGGAAATGAGTTAATATTTTTTGGTATATCTGTTATTTAACCAGCGAATAATTAATGCTATTGAGGAATTGGTAAAAAGGAGGTGGTTGCTTATTTTTTCGGAGGGGGAAAGGGGATTTAGTACCTCTTCTTTTTGACTTTTTTATAAATACATTCGGTCTATTGTGATGAAAAACTCTGCGCTGACTAGCAAAAGAATTTTATATTTATGACAAGTATTGTGGGGTGTACTTCTATAGTTTTCTGGTCTCTCGCAGGGGCAGAGAAGATTACGAAAGGGACGGAGAATAGAGGGATGGGGGGGGGACAGAAAACAAGTAATTATCTAATATTTGGGGGAATATTTTTATATAAATTCTACCATAATTTTAACACTATATATACTTATATATAATATCCTTATACTATTACAATACTTATATTTAATTAATATTTATAATTATACTTTAAATATTTATAAATTTATAATAATTATAACTTATATTTGTAAAACCACCTAGACACGAATGATATAACACCAACATATCATTCAAAATATGTCCTAACTATTCATTTACCTCATACAAATATGATGGACCACACAACTTTTAAAAAACAACAAAAACAACAACCCTTCTTCGGACTTGAAGTAATGGGCGAGCATTTCACCACTGGGATTTTCCTCACACATATTTTCTCCGCAATTAAATGTAAAAGAAATTAGCCTTAATAGGATACAGTATCCCCCCGCACATATCTCATAAGGCGACATGGGATGGAACAAAAAGAAATTAGGTTTATGAATCATTATCTGAGAATGCTATGGCCTTCCCAGATATATGTTTCATAAAGTGACAGAAATTTCGGAAAGAATTCGTGCGTAATGGCCTCAGCGAAAAGGACAAAATGTAAAACAAATACTTTTCTCCGAAATTTTAGAAATTAATTTGTAAGATAAAAATTCTGCCAAGATTTATTTAGCAGCCGTAGCCAAGTACTTTGAGCATTGACTTATTAATAAGTTATATCTCAAAGTTGTTAACTTACAAATTGGGAATTGGACCATAGAAGCTTGACGGCTATGCGGTAACGTAGAGAAATATTTGAAAAGAACACTGTTCATGGGCAAATTTCTCAAACTGTACCTTCAATTATCACCTAAAGATATTTTCGGGTCAAAAATATGCAAATGCCTGCCACATCCGAATCGAAGAATTCTAGATGAAAAGTGGTGGATAATCGCTCGAATGCCTGTTGTTGCGTTAGCTTGGTGACGTGGTGCTAGAGTTCACGTTTTGTGACGATACCTACAAGGGTAAAGTTTATCACGAAAACCTGTTGAGGCCCAACGTAGAATGCTTGATCTCCAATTAACCCATGAAGGCCATCATGGCAGGGAATATATTTTTTTGTTTCCCTAGACAAGAAGTAATATAAAAAAGCTTTTAGATCAAAATCATATTTAGGAAGACTTTGTGCTGCTAAAATTTTGCTGTCGTAAACTTAAAAAGTGTGTATGTTAAACCCAACAACTGCAATTTTGTTTTTTTTCAGTATAACACTTCAACACAAAATGTTATGGAAACAAAAACAGCTAAGCTTTCGAAAATGAAACTAAATATTCCAACTAAGTTGTAGTCTTCGAATTACAAAAATGTCCTAAAATTACGTTTTTTTAACCAATAAATATAACACTTGTGAACATTGCAAGTGGCATTTGTAATTCTCATAATATGATCAGTACTCGATTGGCTATTGTCGTTGCTTATGCTTTCATCACTTGATCCGTAAAATTGTTGCCTCTCAACGATTTTCAGTTCTTTTAGAATATTGTACGAAAGTGATCGTGATGTTGGAGTTTCCACAAATTCTTCCATAAGAATCGTATTGTGATAGTTTCAGTTGCCATTCTATTGTCGTAATTGTGTAAAATATTAGTAAAAAAAATCCCGAAAGTGTGTAAATTTACGGAGAATTAAATCTTGTTTCGAGGAAGAGATTGATCGATTAGTTTGACTGTGAAGATGCATTTCGACTGGCACACAAATTTCCACCACACGTGTGCTGCATATTATGTGTTCATCAAAAATCAATTCATGGGTGCATGAAAAAGGACGCTGTATTCCGATTGGAGTGCCCATTTGGAAGGATAATTAGTAGCGAGGCAAAAAGCAAGGGTTCGATCTCTCATCCGGACCCTAGGTAGCAATTAGCTAGAGAAATTTCCATTCATAAGAAATATATGTCCTTAAGGTGTAAAAAAATCAGTCCCGACTGTCATTTCTGTATGGTACCCCGATGAAAAAAGTTGTCCATGAAGAGAAAATCAACACGTGTATCCTAACATATCTTCATTGCAAAACACTTCTTGTCTCGAAGATCCGGATAATTTTTCTGTTGATTTTGACGATCCGAAGATAATAGTGTTTCATCGAACAGCAAAGAACAGGAGTCATCAACTTTACGAGATCCAGGAAACGTTCTTAGCATAGATCTCCTCTAATCATAAGATCACAGATGACTAGCTTAGTGATCTCACCAGCGATCTCGAACCTATGAAATATAAAACATTTATTTTGGTATTGAGTACCAGTTACAGCATTGAAGTTTTCTATACGACCCTGTCAAAATGACAACATTTCGCCCTAGAAATAAAACATCCAATCAATTCTTTGAAATCAAAGGCAATTTCACTTATGAACATTTCAGAGACAAGTCAAAGCATTTAAGTCAAGTCAAGTAATTCTCTTACACAATGGAAATAAGTTACCTTCCATTCCTATGGCACATGTCCCACCTCTACGGTTCTCACGGTGGAGACTGAAGACAGGGTGTCCGCCCCCGTCTCCTGACTCCCCATCTAATAGTAATCGTTTATAGCTTTCTCAGTGGAGACTGAAAACAAGGGATCTACCCCAGTCTCCTGACTAAAACAACCCTTACGTTTAAGGGTAATCGTAAGCGTAAGAAAAATCAAGGTAGACAGAGTCGGTCATTTTTCGAAGAGGACCCACCAAGCCCGCCGATTCATCGAAATACTCCGAGCTCATAATGGAGGCTCATCGACGCTCATGATCTCCTGTAAAGGCGACGGTGTGTCCTACCCGTGACCATGCCCCGTGAATCATAAGGTAACGCTTCGTCGCAGCCACCATCTTCGAGCCAGCTCGAGTGGGATTGTCGAAAAAGGTTTCATAATCATAGTTCGGGTGGGGAGTAAGAAAGCGTGTAATCGAATAACAATGGCGGCTCATTAAAGCAACAGAGTACATATTACAATATTTACAAAACAGGTCTTAGAAAAGGGGAAGAGAGATCGCAATTTCCATATAATTAATTTGCCTTCGTTAACCCTCCTCCTTCTCAAATCCTTAGTAACATGAGAAGCCCTGGATCCGAGAAACTAAGAAATGAAGGGACTAAATAACGAATGTTAAGGCCACCAGCAAAGTAAAAATTAAATATTTACAGTGCGCAATTAGCATTAAAGAGTTTGAAAAAAGGAAAAAAGGCATCGAAAAAAATCCTGTAAGCGCTTGTCATATTCTGGCAAAACTATTGAATTTTTAAGTTATAAACGTGAAAAGAAAAAAAAAAAAAAAAAAAAAAAAAAATAAAACTATGTATCTTACAGATGTAGAAGAAAGGATTCATCTAATTTCAAAACGATGCTGCAAAGACATTTCAACAATGGAAAACGATGTTATCTTATCTAACCCAAGTAAATCAAAAGAAATGTCAAAATACCAGTAAATGACGAACGCACAAAAACAGAAATCTTGACAAAAAATATCAAGTTTTTTTTTATCTAACAAACGTCTCACATTTTAAGTGTAATGAAGTACTTTGTTGAAATGATACAAACCTTCAGACCTGGTTACTCCTCACCATCTCGAAGAAACCTAGCAGGTCCACTTTCAGACAGTCATATATACTATATATATTATATAATATATATAATAATTATATATATATATATTATATATTTATATATATATATATAATATATATACGATTATTACAATATAATATAATAATATATATATATATATATAATTATAATATATATATATAATATATATATATATATATATATATTATTTCTTTCAACAAATGAATTAAAAATGAGGCTTAAAACAAACAAAAGTAAAAAGTAAATTTCTAATATTCTCATTTTGTTTTTTATTAATTTACGCCACTTTCAAAAAATTGTTTCTTTGAAAAAACCTCAATGGGCAAAATAGCCGTTTTTGTGTTAAAAACCAGCGGTGGGTTTTTCAGTTCGCCAACTCATGCCAACCCCGCAGAGAGAGAAAGCGTTTTATCGAATGACGTGTTGTAATCATAGCATGTAATAGGTATAAGAAAGAGTAATGGGGTGTTAGATGAAGAGGGACTATTCTTCGCTTCGGAAAGAATAAGCGTATCCTTGTTTAGCCAAACACTGCGCTCGTCTGAGGCCTTCTGGAGAAGAATCCCAATGCCGCAGTGATTAACTCGTAGAAGCGATATGTGGATCAAATAGAATTGAGTGTATCTCCAGCGGTAAAGCGTTGACGCCCGGGTTATTTCACCGCACTTGTGAGCTGCAGCAACACCGACCGATGTACATCAGGTGAAGGTGAAGGACCTTTAAAAACTATACCCAATTTAAACCACAAGGCGCGACCATCGTCCTCTATTAAAACCACGTCTCGGAGACGTTCCAAGATTGTTTCAGACTGAGCAAATAATCTTTGCTCCAGGCGGATAAACTTAGCAATGAGGGCGAGCAAGTACTTGTACCTTTGTTGACCTTCTTTGGGCCTGTAGGTGACATCGTGGTCAAGCAATTCTTCAGGACAGCAAGGTATCAATTGTACCCATCAACAAATGGAAGTCATAAGGCTCCTGCCAGGAGCTATCCCCCAATTAAGTAAGAGGCGACCAATGCACCACCGATCTGACCTCCATGAGACACGTATAGAACTCTTCGAGTTACTAGAAGTCTTGAGTACTTTGACGAAGTGGTTTTCCGTCAGTCCAATTAAACGTTCGAAGAATCCGCCATAATGGCTGCTTCTGGCGGGATTGAATCTCCAAGTCATAAGAATTTTCGCTAGGAAGTCCACACAGAAAGTAAAATTCCACAAGCCTTCAAGTGCTGGAAGCGCCTGGAAAATAGTTGCATGTCGAGTAGATCAATATATCTCTCGCCTTCGATTAAAACGGCGTTGGCTTCTCCAAAAAACGACATCGTGCGTTGATAAGAAGACAGCTCAAAATGTATACGCTTTATTTCACTAGACCCGCCCCACTGCAAACAGGACACATACTTCTTATCACTTTACATGAAATATCCTTGAGATCTAACTCCGATCACCGTAACACGTTTGCATTTCTTAACACCACCGGGAGCGATCTAAGTCTTAACCGCTCTGAGTTCTATCCCGAACGAAAGATGGTGCTAACAGCCGCGTGCACGTTCTCACTATCCACGTTCGTGCCAAGTAGAACTCCATCCCATACTCTGCTCTCACCGAGTAACATCTATACGAAAGAGAAGCATAACATATCTATCCAGATATCACTAGCTTCTATGAGAGCCCACGTCTGAGCGTATTCGTCGTCGAAGTCCCAAATATGAAGGTGCGCCGTGAAACGGTGACGACGCAACAGCACTTGAGCTTAATGATCGAAGGGAGCATTTCAGTGCACTCAGTCTCCGTTCAAGACCAATATGTAGGAAAAAAAGCGCCTCTAGGAATCACAACATTCGAAAGCTCAGATATTCATTTCGCTCCTCCTATATTTCAATCTCTCTCTCCGTCTACCTATCTAGAATGGGAGAGTGAGGAATTGGCCAATAAAGAAACTATTTACAAACACTGAATCATACATCAATCGACACCACCACTGCACTCCTCTAACAAGAGAAAGGATAGACAATGTCCCCTGGAGCGGACAGAATTCCACCATGCACCGAGCGGCCCCTACTCTTTGGGGCTCGCGGACCCGCTGCTCGCAAACCCTTTTAAGAGAATTAGTCGAAGTTGACATCAAAAGTGTATGAAATGACCGGTCAAAATAGTAAAAAAGGTGGTTAGTAGTGTGAATGCGTTCAACAAACTAATGGTTAATCACTAATCAACTCTACTTGTTTGAAAGCGTGAGGTGTGCTATACCTTAATGAGGTTTCAAACAAGACTCCCTGCCACACCAGAGTGCTAGAGCTGAGTCATGTTCATTCACACGTCCCAATCACACACATAAGCCTTTACACAAAGCGTGCAACATTATTTACACATAGAAATGAACCCCATCAATTAGGGTACTAAAACCCACAAGATCGATAAATCCACCTTTCAAATCAACCCTTCCTCCTACGTAGATTGACGGTGTTCGGGTAGGATATCCGCTCGGCCTTCAATAATGGCCCGTTTAACAGTAAAACAACGAAAAAATTGTACTAACATTATCAATTTTCTATGCTACATCAAACCAGCTCCCGAATGACGAAATCAAATTAAACCTAATAGCTTCCTCCTTGCAAACGACGCAAAGTGGAAGGGTTACGAGCGAGTGACTTATCGGATTACCAGGATATATGAAGGTTCATTTCCTTCCTTGGCTAATGTTTACACGAAAAACACAATCAAGACCCCCCAAAATAAGGGTCCAACAAACGCAGTAGCGTTCAACAGCCACCTTTTAAAACGCGAATACCTGCACAAAATTAATAGAAGCGACAACAACAAAAAAGGGAGGGGGTCATCATAAACTAAAACGACTTTCACCAAGTATTACAAAGTTCACTTCACTGTGCATAGTCACAGAATTAATCCTATATTCAAGATCACCCTTTCCTCTTTTATCTAAAAATAACAACAAAGTCTAAAATTGCAATTACACAGCACAAAAGAAAAGGTTTGTTCGACATATTTAACAAAAAAACAAAGAATGCCAATAGGATCAAGATGGGAACATCAAACTATTTTGTTAAAATCAACTTCTTCATATCGGCACAAAATCCCAAGATTAGGAGTCCAAACACAAAAAAAAGGTTTGTTTAACTATTTAAAACAACAATAAAAATAAACTAATATGTTAAAAACAAACACCTCATTTTCATCTTCGAACAAACACTAAACACAAAAAAAAGGGAATTTTGTTTAACATAGTTTACACAAAAATACAACAGAAAACAGCTTTGGGCACAAATTTATCGAATCAAATTTAAACCTTTAATTATATAAACAAAACACATTTCCAAAGTGAGTATGCGTACACTGATACAAATTTCAACCAAAAGCAGCCTAAACTTCCAATTTAAGAGAAGAAAATTCTACATCCTTCCTCTTAAACCTCTAATCAAGAACTGAAATTCTTTCTTTTCGATAAATTTTTGGGCACGTTTAAGCTCCACCCACGCGCATTGCCCTGCCAATAAAAAAAGGCGAACGCGCCGTACTTTTGAAGTGACCAATCCGCGCTCAGGATTAAGCCACGCCCCACTTTGTAGAATGGCCGTAGGCATACGAGGGGAGGTACCGCATAAACCAATCGCTTAAAACAAAAGGCCTCTAGTCCCTCCTTCATTAATTATGGACGAACCAATCAGCGCTCTTTATGCGTGGGAATCGGTCGGCCCCCTTTCTTTAGTTTTCCCAGAATAACCTCTGTCTTTAGTCCATCTGTTTTTAATCAATTATCCTGGTTGACATTCTTTCTAATGACCCCATATATCAACTGTCAATGTTAGCCGAAAAGGTCTTTTCTTACTATTCACACAAATGGACAAACCTCGTCTGGTCGCTACATTCTTTTGTGGTGATATTATTATTATTATTATTATTATTATTATTATTATTATTATTATTATTATTATTATTATTATTATTATTATTTGTGTTAAGATAATTTGTTGTTACTAATTTGATTTTAGAACAAGATTTTTAGGTGTTTGTTGATAAGTTTGAGTTAATTAATTATTATTATTATTATTATTATTATTATTTATTATTATTATTATTATTATTATTATTATTATTATTATTATTATTATTATTATTATTATTATTATTATTATTATTATTATTTATTATTATTATAGTTATTATTATTATTATTATTATTATTATTATTATTATTATTATTATTATTATTATTATTATTATTATTTTAAGTATCTCGATTTTTTATATTATTATTATTATTATTATTATTATTATTATTATTATTATTATTATTATTATTATTATTATTGTTTTAAGTATTATTATTATTATTATTATTATAAAATTTATTATTTTATTATTATTATTATTTATTATTCATTATTATATTATTATTACATCCATTTTAAGTATTGTATTATTATTAATTAATTATTATTATTAGTTCTTATTATTATTATTATTATTATTATTATTATTATTTATTATTAAGTATTATTCTTATTGTTTATGGTTTAATTTATTATTATTAATGATTATTATTATATAATAGTAAATTTGTATTATTATGTTATTTATTTATTTAGCTTATATTTTATTATTATTTAGTTTTATTATTTTGGAAAAAGTATTTGGCAATTCTTGTAATTTTTAATTAATTTGGGCTTTTGAAAATTGGGTTTTTTAAACGCCATTTCCTTTACTTGGCTATGCTCTTTCCCGCACACTCTGCACCGCTCTCCCCTTGCCCCGTCGGCTCTGATGTGGGTAGAATTTTTCTCCCCTCAAGGGCCCCTCGCTTTCCCGGCCATTAAAGTATTTTTTGTTGTATTCTGGTTTTCATTTCATTTCCAATTTTGGGGCAAAATTGGATTTTAATTGTAAAAAATGGACTTTTGTGTGTGTGAGAGAGAGAGTGAGAGGAGAGAGGAGAGAGGAGAGAAGAGAGAGAGAGGAGAGGGAGAGTGTGGGTGTGTGTGTGGAGAGAGAGAGAGGTGTGGTGTGTGGTGTGTGTGTGTGTGAGAGAGTGTCGTGGTGGTTGTGGTGTGTTATGCTGGAGAGAGTGTTTGTCGTGGTGTGGGTGGTGTGAGAAGGTGTTTGTAGTGTAGTGTGTGTTTGAGAGAGCAGTTAGTGTTTGTTGTGTGTGTGGAGAATTAGAAGTAGATTGAGAGATGAGTGTATTTGTGTGTGTTTGAAGAGAGAGTGTTTGGTGTGTGTGAGAGAGTGATTTTGTGTGTGTGTGTGTGGTGTGGTGTGTGGTGGGGTTGTGTGGTGAGAGAGAAGAGAGATAGGACGAGGTGTTTTGTGTTGTGTGAGAGTAGTATAGAGAGAGTAGGTGGTTTGTGTGTGTGTGTGAGAGAGAGTGTTTGTGTGTGTGTGAGAGAGAGAGAGTGTGTGTGTGTATGTGTGTGTTTTGTGTTTGTGTTTTGCTTTTTGGTTTATATAGTATTGCCGCGTTTTTGCTTATTAAGTGTTTGCTTGTGTTTAAATTGTTTTTGTTTGTGGTTGTTGTATAATTTTTGGCGCTTGTAGTATATCGCTTTATGTGTTTTGTGTGCTTTTTTTTGGTGGAATATGTTTTTTTAGTAATGCCGGTCATATCATTAATTTGTTTCTTAGGAATTTATAATTTTTCATTGTGTAAGTGCATACGTCTTATAAGTGTGGTTTTTTAATATTGTTTTTTGTGTGGGCTTAATTAACCTTTTATTTTAAAGTGTTTATTTGTGTATGTGTCTAGTATCATTTGTGTTTGTTTTGTGTCTAGTACTCTTCTGGGTTGTTTGTTTCTGCTTCTGCATCTTTTTAGTATTTTGTTTGTTTTTAAATTGTGTTTTCCATCCTTTGTGCTTGTGTTTATATTTGTGCTTTTGTGTTTAGTACGCTTTTGTGTTTGTCTGTTTTGTATTTGTTTCTGTTTGTGTATTTCTTTAGTATTTTTTGTTTTTATTTGGTTTTTGCATCCCTCTTGTGGGTTTTGTATTTTAATATGTGTGTCCAGTGATACTCCTAGAATTTTGTTTGTTTTGTGTTGTGTGTTTTAATTTGTTTTTGTTTTTTTGGTTTATATTTGGTTGTCTATGTTATCCTTTGTATTCGTGTTTATATTTGTGCATTTGTGTTTAGTATTCTTTGTGTTTCTTTTTATATTTGTGTATCTGTGTTTAGTATTCTTTGTTTGTTTGTTATTTGTGTTTAGCATCCTTTGTGTTTGTGTATACTTTGTTTGTCTATATATGTGTGTGTATTTTGTATTCCTTGTGTTTGTTCATAATGTGTTTCTGTGTTTAGTATCCTCTGTGTTTGTGTGTTTATTTAGTATTCTTTGTGTTTATATTTTTGTATTTGTGTTTAGCATCCTTTGCGTTTGTGTTTATTATCATTTGTGTTTCTCTATATTTATGTGTCTGTATTTAGTATTTTTTGTGTTTATATTTGTATCTGTGTTTAGTATCATCTGTGTTTGTGTTTATATTTGTTTGACATCCTTTGTTTTCTATATTTGTGTGTGTGTGTGTATGAAAGAAAGAAAGAAAGAGAGAGAGAGAGAGGAGAGAGAGAGAGAGAGAAGAAGAGAAGGGAGGGAGATAGGGGGGGAGAAAGAGAGAGAGAGAGAGAGAGAGAGAGAGAGAGAGCAGAGAGAAGAGAGAGAGAGAAGAGAGAGAAGAGAGAGAGTTATAATTTAAGTATGCCTGTGTGTGTATGTGGTTACGCTATTGTTTTAAGTATGCTTTTATGTTATAATGTGTTTTAGTAATCTTATATTTGGCGTTTGTTTGTGTGTCGTGCTTCTTAGTGTTTTTTTGTATTATAATTATGTGTTTGTTAGCTTCTTGACCTTAAAGTGAAATATATATAATGTTAAATTAAGTGTCGATATAAGCCAATCAAAAGATATTATGTCGATACTATATAATATATATATATATATATATTATATATATAATTATATATTATATAGATAGTATATATATATATAATATAATTATAAGTATATATATACTATATATATATATATATATATATTATATATATATATAGGCTTACGTAAAAAAATATGTTTGTGGCCAGTTATAACATACATGTACATTAGGTATGTACGTTATGGGCAAGTATAGCATAGAAGAGAAAGTAGTGGTTTGGGGGTAAAGGGGAGAATACGAGCCTTGGTTCCACTGGGATAATGACGCTGGCTTTGTGGTTGGTGGAATTATTAGTAATTAAACATTGAAATGGGTGTTTTACATTGGATTTAAAAAATTCTCTCATCTCTCTCTCTCTCTCTCTCTCTCTCTATATATATATATATATATATAATTATATTATAATATATATATAATTATATATATATATATATATATATATATATATATATAATTATATATATTATAATATATATATTATTATAATTATATATATATATAGTATCATATATTATATATAATATATAGCTATTGTTTGATAGTATTATACGTTTTGTTTGAAAACAAAAGTTTTAAAATTATCAAATTATGAGGAATAATAAAAAAAGAAGAATTAAACATTCGACTAAGTTGCATATATATAGTTTATATATTATATATATATATATATAAATATATATATATTGATATATATATAATATATATATATATATATATATATAAATATTTAATATATAATATATATTATATATATATATATAATAATTATATATATTAGCTTTGGAGCAGAGTAGTAAACTTGGGCCTTAAGTTTATTATATTTTGGTCATTTTTATATTAGGTAGGAAGTGACGTTAATATTTAATTTCAGTAGTCAAAACATTGCTTTTATATAAAGTTCAAACTATAAATATTAATATGCAATAATTTTTTTAATAGAACAGTAAAATAAAAAAGCATTTCTTCAATCGAGTCCATTTTTATTACTTTGCAGATTGATTTAATACAGTGTCAACCTCACGGGGCTATAGCCCTTATTCTAGGTAGGGGAGCTTGCTGCTAGGTAATTTCTACCTAGGATGCGCGGCACTTGGGTTCGAACCCAGGGCCCTTGCCATGTGACTCTGTCGCTCTACTGATTGAGCCACGGTAACGGCAATTGTGGGATTGGGTGGGGTCGGTTGGGGTTTTTTTAAAATTAAAAAATGCTTTGTGAATGCATGGCAGACGGGGTACGAGGCTCCACTCTGAAGGGGGGGAGTTTGTCCCCTTTATAGTGCGGGGTTCTCCTCGGCTCAGCTTCCTTCCTATATTTCTTTTCTGGGCAGAAGCACTCTGTATCTGACGAACAATTTAATTTATTTATTTTAATTTTTAAATATTTAAAAGGTTTTGAAAGTAATGTTACATTTTAATTGAATACTAAGCGTCCTTTCTAAGCTAATAGCTCAAAAAAATATGAATATACTAAGGACAAAAAAGCTTCATCTCAGGTTTGATAGATTCGAGTAGAATACTTCCAGCGATCAGTTGGAGTCAGTAAGCTTAGTAGTAGTAGTAGTAGTAATAGTAGTAGTTGTTGTAGTAGTAGTAGTAGTAGTAGTTGTTAAGACCCAAATGGAGAGTCGGTCATAAAAAGTAAAGTCCTATTTCTAATTAAAAAGTTAAAACAAAGTTTTAGTAAAGTTTAAATTTGAATAATTTTAAAGTTAGTTAAAGTTAGTTAAAGTTTTAAACGCATTTTTTTGGACTCTTAGAGAAAAGAAAGTTAGTAAAAAATAGTATTTTGAAACGTAAAGAATTATTAATTGGGATATATATATGTATATTATATATATATATATATATTATATATTATATTATATATATATATATAATCATATGATCATATATTATATATATATATATATATATATATATATATCTACTATTATATAATTATATAGCCATATAATTAAGCAGTTGACTTCGTTAATATTAGGTTAGGTTAATTTAGGTTAAGTTTTGTTTTTTAGTGTATATTAGGTTACCAAAATTATAATATATTTTACCTAAAATTATTAAAATAACGATAATTAATTATTGATTTTCGCTCCTGGAGTCAACTGGTTAATAAAATAAGCGACATATATTTATATATATATAATATATATATATATATATATAATATAGTATATATATATATATATATATATATAATATATATATATATAGTATATTATATATTAGTATATATATTATATTATATATATTATATATATATATATATATACTATATATAGGACTGTTTATGTTTTTTACAGCGCCTCGCGTAGGTTTTTTTTTTTTTTTATTGCTAGTATATATGGAATACTAACAAAGAATTTTAAGTGGCGACGCACAATGATTCAAAACTGAAATCTTTCTCTTAATAATTTTTTCAAAAACGGTAAAAAGTAAAAAAAACGGTAAAAAAAAGTAAAAAAAACGGTAATATCACGAGAAAAAAAAAATTTAAGCGAAAATGTGAGTATTTCATGAATATCTTAAAATTTTTAAGGCATAAAAAAAACAAATTATGAAAATTTATTTTGTTAAAATTTAAAACATTTAAAATTAATTAAATAAACAGAAATATAAATAAAAAAAATTAATCCTTAAATGAGTAGTGATTTTTGGCTTATATAGTGATTATATGTAAGGTTATCGTAAATTATTATTTTTGAAAAAGTTAATTAACTAAATTATATTGTATATTTTGGCTATATGCAAGTTTACTTATATTGTAGAAAACCTAATAAGGCCGATAAAAATAAAAAATCTGAAAACACGAAATCGACGCTGCAGAGTATGAGTACAAGTACGTGCCGTATTAACTATATTATTGTTAATTTTTCAGTTTAAATTTAATTTAATTTGTATAGAATAAATTGATTATTTTGTTAAAATGTCAGTTTTAATTTATTATTAATTGCACGACTTAAGTGGCCTCTAAAGGAATGAATTTTGTTTCATCATGATTGTCGTAATATATTGTCATCGAAAACGCCATATATATAAATAGCGATTTTTGTTCGAAAGCGCGGCTAAAACAAAAAAAAAAATAAAAATGCTTTGTTTTTCAATTGCTCCTTATTTAAAAATATTTTCAGATAATTATGTATATATTACTTATATTTTATTTTAAACTGAAGAATACGCATTTTAGGGTATATTCAAGGGGCAGGTTGCTTTAATTGCATGGCAGAACTGTGCGCTGAAGCGGCTTGATTTCATAAATGCGGCTGCTTGTGCGGATCGAGTTATTTTGCGCGTTAGTGCATATATATATATTTTATACTATTATATTATATATATATATATATATATAATATATATATAAAAATATATAGCTATATATATGATCATATATACTCTATATATATATATAGTATATATAATAAATATTTTTACTAATTTATATTTTTTTTATTTGATGAGTAAATATGCGTTTGTAGTATCTATTGCACCATGAATTCGAAACTTTTCTTTTGAGAACGAAAATTCAACAAGACAACTTTAATTTATTAAGCGGCCTGAATAATAATAATAAAAAATAATATAATAAATAATATATTAAATATAAAATAATAATATATAATAATAATAATAATAATAATAAATAATATATAATAATAATAATAAGTAATAATAATAAAAGTAAGTATGTTTCTTTTATTTTAAGTGGATATTTGGCAAGAAGAAATTATATTTTCCGGGTCTAGATCTTGTTCGTTACGTAATCTGCATAAACGTAAGCAATGTAGTAGAAAAGTAGAATCTCTTTAATATAACATTTTAATAATTTAAAATTTTATTTAACTTTAAATGTCTCGCGGCCGCCCGCGCGCCCCCGCCGCCCCCCCCCCCGCCCTCCGGCGGCCGCGCGGGCCCCGCTGTTCATGATTCGCACTTATATATATATACTATATATATGATATATATATAATAATATATATATATATATCTATATAATATATTAAATATATATTATATAATATATATAATATATAGTATATATTATATTATATAGAATGAGTCTGAATGGCGTAAAAAATGGGATATATATATTATCATAATATGATATATATATATATATATATATATATACTATGTGTATATATATATATATATTATAATCATATCTAATATAATTATATATATATATATTATATATATATATATATATATACAGTAAGTATTATATTATATATGAAATATGATATATAATATATATTATATCTATATATATATATATATAATATATATATATATATAGTATATATATATATATATAATAATATATATATGCGGTAGACTACAATCGGTACCGATTGGATTAAATTTAGTTTTAATGTATGATGTTAATGAAATTTTAGAGGAGGGGAGGGGAGGGGGCTTCTTACCCCCTTGATTATTCACCCTACTCCCATACAGGAATTTTCTGAGTTCTGACCCCGGCCATTTCACCCTTTTTATGAATTATGTAAACCGGAAAAAGTAACTTTATCCATTCTATAGTATTTTGGAATATTTCTTATTATTATTCATGATTTTTCCCCTTGTTTTTATCCTATCAACATATCCCCCTTTGGGGGGGGCCCTCCCCTTAAATTTTAGACCTACCTTTAATTTTTACCTTCCCCTGGACCCCCCCCCATCCTCAATATCGTTTTTATTATTCATATTTCTACTCTCTCTCTCTCTCTCTCTCTCTCTCATCTCCTCTCATCGCTCTCTCGGATCCTCCCTCTCTCATGCTCTCTCTCTCTCTCTGCGGTCTCTCCTCTCTCTCTCTCCTATCTCTCTCTCTCTCTCTCTCGTCTCTCCTCTCGTCTTCTCTTTCAATATTACGAGCATACGTTGTATTTTTTATATATATTTTTTTAGTACCATTATGTTTTAAGGGCGTAGTCAGTGCGGTCCCAGGCCGGAGTGTGTGTACGGAGCCGGCATGGAGCCTTCGTTGCGGAACGCTTCTTTTTCCTTTTTTTTTTTTTATAGTTGCTCCGCGATTGCAGTCCTCTCCAGGCTAAAATATTAAGTTTTTTGATCATCAACCTTTTTACTCAACTGATATTTTTTTTTTTGTAATAGGGGAATATGGGAGAGGGGAAGGGGCGGGTGGGGGGGGGGCAGGGGGAAGGTTTTTCCCCTTTTTTTATTTTTAAATTTTTAATAACATAGTCGTAAAATTTTACCATCTTTCCCATTTTCTTGATATATATATATATATATATATAATATATATATATATATATATAATATTAAGTATAGTATATATATTATATTATATAGTATATATATATTATATTATATATATAATAGTATATAATATATATATATATACGCTATATATTAGTATATTATATATAGTATATAGGTATATATATATATATATATATATTATATAATAGTATAATATATATATTATATATATATATAGTAGTATATATATATAGTATATATATATTATGATATTAATTATATAATATATCTATATCTATATATATATATATATATATATATATATAGTGCAGGAATACGTTTGTTTAATATCGATATTTTTTGGCTACCCTACTAGCTTACTAAAAGCATTTATTTTTTACTTAGTTATTTTTTTAATGTAAGAGTTATTTCTCTTAATGAAGGGCGAGAGAGAGACGAGAAGAGAGGTTTTAGGTACTATTTTACCATTTTTTTTTCCGTTTTTCTTATATAATATAGTATATATATATATATATTCTATTATTATATATATATGTATATATATGATATATATAATATATATTATATATGATATTATATATAGTATATATATATATTATATATATATATAATATATAAGTATATATTATATATTAATAGTATTATGGCAAGGAAACGTTTTGTTTGGATACCTATTTTTTGCTAAAAAAAAAAAACGTTTTTGGGCGACTTCTTGGCGCAATATTAGTGTATTATTTTCTAGTTAGTTATTTTTTAGAAGTAAGCGTTAGAGCTTATCTTTATGGCTGCACAATCGACAATAGCAGAGAGAGAGAAGGAGCTAGAGATTAGAGAATGAGAGGAGAGAGAGAGAGTAGAGAAGAGAGTAGAAGGAGAGAGAGAGAGCAGAGCGAGGAGTAGAGAGAGAGAGAAGAGTACGAGAAGAGAGAGAGAGAGAGGTAGCGTAGAGAGAGAGAGAGAGAGTAGAGAGAGAGAGAAGAGAAGAGAGAGAGAGGAGGAGTAGAGAAACGTGAGAGAGAGAGAGAGATGAGAGAGAGTAGAGAGAAGGAAGAGAGAGAGAGAGAGTAGGAGCGAGAGAGATGGAGAGAGTAGGAGAGAGAGTAGAGTAGAGAGAATTGGGTGATTGTAGGAGAGAGAGAGGTAGAAGAGTAGAGTTTGGTCCTTGATTTTTAGTTCTTAATATCTTTTTTTTAAAACTTATAATTATACTAAAAATCTGAAGAAATTTCGGGCAGCATTAAAAATGGAATGTCATAACAAAGTCAAAGCAGGTATTTTTGAAGGGCAACCTTACGTATTGTTGAAAATTTTTTTCGCCTCTCAACAATTAACAATGCTAAATAATGATCGTGTATAATAGAATAATACTATGTTATAGGCCAGTTTTATTTATAGGCAGTACAATTATGGGAAACAAAGCAACTTTTCTGTAAGACTATTAATGTAATAGAAAATTATATATAAGCAGTGTATATATATATAATATATAAGTATATATAATATACTATATATATATATTATATAATTATAATATATAATATGATAGTATATTATATATATATATATTATATATTATTAATATAATTATATATTAATATATATATATAATAATTACTTGATAATAGTGCCTGTCCTGACTAAGCTGTATTTTCTGGGCAATTTGCATCCTTTCCGATGTGGCGCTTTTTGCGCCAGGAAAACTAAACTTTTAAATTAAAGGGCCTCTGGAAATAACAGATTTTCCAATTTGGACAGGGCTCAAGAAACTAAAGCTTTTCAAATTTTTAGGTCTCACAATAAAGTTTTTTGCAATATTAACAGGTGCTTCAAGAAATAAACTTTCAAGATTTATATGAAATTAATAAAAAAGATGCCTTTTCAATTTAAAGGGGCTCATAATGTTTAGAGGGAAAACATGGATTGATAAATTTTTCAAATTTAAAGGTAGGGGCTGGCACAAGCTTAAATTTAAAAGGCTGGCTAAGCAAAGCTTTCAAAATTTAAAGGGCTCAATACATAATTTCAAATTTAAAAATAGGTGCAAGGTACAAAATTTTAAATATTTAAAGGACTGCATAAAAAGCTTATCCAGATTAATAAGGCTCATAAAGAACAAACTTTCAATTTAAAGGGCTAACGAATAAAAAAGCTTAAATTTTAAAAGGCGTCAAGGATAACAAGAAAGCTTTTTTTTCAAATTTAAAGGGGCTCAAATAACTTAAAAACAAAATATATAAACTTGGGCAGTAACCATTTGATTGATTTAATTTAAGAACACAAAATTCATATCTTTCAATTTAGCTTAAAATATATTATAGTAATATTGATTGCTGTTGGAGACGGTAGTTTGAGCAAAAATGGTTTTTGAGGTTCTGATTGCGAGGTGGAGGAAATAAAAAATACCAGCCTCATCTTGTCACGGACACTCTAATATCATGATTGATTATATATTATATATATATGATTAATATAATATATATATTATATATAATATATTAAAAGTAATATTAATAAATATATATAGTATATTATAGTATATATATATATATATATAATATATATTATATATATATATATATATATATATATTATATATATATATATATATATAATCTTATATATAAGTATATTTATTTTTATATATATAATAGTATATATATATATATATATATATAGTATATATAATATATATATACGTATATTTATATATATTATATATAATATATATATATATTAATATTATATATGGGGGGGCTGTGCCTTTGTTGAGTACTCAGTGCAATTATAAGGGAGGAGTTTAAATGAGGTAATCGGCGGGGGCTTTATAAGTGACTTGAAACGTTTCTTTTTGGAACGTGGATGGCTCTAGTGGATAGAGGCGGCCCGGTTATCTGTAACTCAGCGAGCGGAGTGCGGCTAGTGTATCGATCCGGGCTTGATGGAGAGTAAATTATATATATAGTATATATACTCTATTATAATATATATATATATATATATATATATATGATATATATATATATATATAATATATATTTACTCTCAATCATGGGCGGGATTCGAACATTTGGACTCCGCGTGCGCTGATTATAGCGTAAGCGGGGCCGGGGCTCTAGGTGCCAGCTTAGGGCATCCTACGTTTCCAAAAGTACGTTTCATATAATGTAGCTTATATAGCTCGCGCGGTCTATCTCCTCCTTATTGGCTGACATAGCTGCGCAAAGCGCAGCGCCCGGCATAATATATATATATATATATATAATGTATATAATGAGTATATATTATATTATATTATATATATATATATATAAATATATAAAGTTATCTATTATATATAATATATTATATATAATATATATACTATATATATAGTATATATATATATGGTTGGAGATATACCAAATTTTTACCGATATGTCAAAACTTTTGATACCGATGCCGAGTACCTATACCGGTATCAGTATTTTTATATTAAAGGTATAGCAACCACAACTTTCTGATAATTTAGCTAGGCAGTGGGTAATTATAATTAGTGTTGGCCGAGCACCGGAATTTCGCGCACTGCACCGCATCTTAACATTAGATTTTGTGTGCCGCACCGTACCGGACCAAAATGAGCGCACGCAGGCACCGTCACCGCACGGCACCGCACCGCACGCGCAGGCTGGTGCGTCGGCTGGCTGCCACCCGCCTATTAATAATCAGGTTAGCAGCTTATCAGTAATTTCTAGTTAGAATTTGAACTATTCTCTTTCTTATCCGGATGCAAATCTTGAATATTTTAAATATAATGTTATGAACAAATATAAAATTTCAAAACTTTGATTATAGAAAGTAATTTTAACTAATACTGATGAATAATTATTGTCCGGTAAAGATTCCGTTAAAATTAATTCCTGAAAGAAGTAGAATCATCTGAAAGGAGGCAAGTTTTTGTTGCGTTCAACGCGTTTTTTTCAAGGAAGTTGGATGGCGATATCCCCCTCTATCCAATATCTGCCCATTTTTGAGTAAGGGAAAACTTCTTTACAATTTTACCATTAAGTCTATTACGTCTTTTATCATTTACTATATACTAAGGCCATTTAAACATTCGCTGAAGACACCTCTGGATGAATAAGCTAGATCGGCGGTGCCCAACCTGTAGCTGTTGAGCAACGTGTAGCTCGGGTACTGTTTTAATGTGGCTTGCGTATTCGGCTTTATCACGTTTATTAAAAATGAAAATAGTTTTAATAGAATTTTATATATATATATATATATATATAATTATATATATAATATATATAGTATACTATATATATGATATATATATATATATTATATTATATATATATATAATTATATATTATATATATATATATATCGGTAATATTATATATTAGTATATATATATATATAATAGTATATATATTATATACTATATACTATATATAAATTATATATATTATATATATATAATATATATATATATATATATATATATATATAATAGATTAGTAATAGTAATAAACAATAGTAGTGTAATGTTATTGTTTTCTTTTACCTATTGTTCTGATGTTTTCAAAAAAAAAAAAAGGTCAGCGTCTTATGTGTGGCTCGCCTAAAATTTTAAATCCTTAATTTTGCTAGAGATAGACTAAATAAAGGTTGGGCACCACTGAAATAAAGGTTGGGCACCACTGATGTTAGATAATACCGAGCAAATTTACTCTATTCATCTTCCATAATTTGAGAGGATTAGCTTCACACTCTGCATTCTTTTTCATTAGAATGCAAATCTAACTATTTTAATAACTTTTTTGTCTTCAGTTTCTTGATCATTGTCATGTTCCTCTAAAATTCAGTGAATTATTTTCTTTCTTGACCTATTAAGCTGGTTCTGAAATTGCCTGTGCGATGAATCTTCCTGTTGAGTATTAATTTCTTTAGTAGATTTTGAAAAGTTATTGAATAATATTGTCGGTCACCATTGGCATCAATGTGGATGAGGTTTAAAACTTGGATTGACACAATGTATATTAGAGAGGTGGCATGCAAGTGCGTGGATGCGGTGGATAAAAGCTTATTATTAACTCAATGGTATATTTAGAGAGGTGGCAATGATCGTGGACTGAGGTGAAAATACGTGGATTGACACAATGGATATTAGAAAGGTGGCATGATCGTGGATGAGGTGAAAAACTTGGATTGACACAATGGATATTAGAGAGGTGGCATGATCATGGATGAGGTGGAAAACTTGGATTGACACACTGGATATTAGAGAGGTGGCATCATCGTGGATGAGGTGAAAAACGTGGATTGACACAATGGATATTAGCGAGGTGGCATCATCGTGGATGAGGTGAAAAACTTGGGTTGACACAATGGATATTAGCGAGGTGGCATCATCGTGGATGAGGTGAAAAACTTGGGTTGACACAATGGATATTAGCGAGGTGGCATCATCGTGGATGAGGTTGAAAAACTTGGGTTGTACAGCAGATCTGGAATTATTGCGAGGTTGGGCTAATCATCGGCGTGGATGAAGGTGAAAAACTTGGTTATTGACACAATGGATATTAGAGAGATGGCATGATCGTGGATGAGGTGAAAAACTTGGGTTGACACAATGGATATTAGAGAGGTTGCTACTGTGACAATTTTTTTTTAGCATTAAAAGTGTCAAATTTCATCTTTAGTTCACATTTATGTTTCTTTCATTAAGGTAAAATATTTGAAACATCGTCTGCATTACGTACACCGTTGCTATTACCCTGATAGCATTAACAATGAATTTGTTTCAAGAACTTCAGTACCATATGTAATTATGATCGAATCATTGGTTGTTAGGATGTTTCGATTTATTTTTATTACTGAACTTGCAAACAAAATCAAAGTCTCCTCCATACCTAATGTGAGTTGTATCATGTGGTGTACTCTTCCATCTCGTGAGTGTATTATTAGTTTCATTATTCAACATTGGTTGTTGAAGCTTTTCTTGTAGGTCTCTTAGTAGATCGTGTTGGGTAGATTTGGAAATGAGTACAAATTACTTAATACATACTCTAGCTAATTAAATAATATGTTAGCTACTACTTCTGAGAAAATAAGTAACTTAAACATGGCCAAATGCTGATCAATTTCTAGAGTCATTTGAATTGGCTAATATGCCGCTAGAATCTTTCCTGCTCATTTATGATTTTTTTTTTTTTAATTTTGGTTGAGCTTTTTTGATCTATACTGGCTGCAAGGACATTCGGTAGGATCTTTCTCCTGTAAATTTTTTGTGGGGAAAAAGAGGTAAAAATTTTGAACGGAGAGGAAATCAAAATTTTGTAGAATCTACGTTATCGAACAAAAATGTACAAGGCGCTCCCACCTTCTAAAGTGGGAAAAATACAAAATTTTAATAGCCGGCTGCAATGTTGTTAAAACATTGCCAACTCATATCTGGCTTCAGAATATTTCGTGTCCTTTAGTTTGCTTTATAGTTTCTTAAACTTTATCCTTTATGTTATTTTAGTTTCCAAAGCGGCTATTAAAATTTTCTGGCTTATCTTAACAACATCATTACTTTAAAAAATTTGTTTTTAATCTTGGGTCTAAAAATGTTGAAATGATGTATCACAATTAATTAATTAAACAGGTTTAGATATTGAAATTGCAGTAGAATATGGGAAGCTAAACTACCACAACTCATGTAGTGGTTTTACCATTTAAGCAGAAATAGTACAATTAATTTAAGTAACATGGACAATTTTTGCAATTAAACTTCCATTTATTCCCATCCATGGATGACAAAGCTGGTGACTCACTTTATACATTTCAATTTCTTTCTTTTGCTCTAGAATTATTTCTAGCTTTAGCAAACACAGTTCCATCTGGTTGGAACATTTATATAATACTATAATATATATATATATATATATATTATATATATATATATATATAATATAGTATATATATATATATAATATATTATATATATATATATATATATATATATCTATATATTATCTCCAATTGCTAACTTGAGATAAAGGTTCGTGGTGCATACAAATTTAATATATATATAATCTTATATATAAATTATATATAGTATAGATATATATATATAATATATGTATGATAATATATTAATTAATAAATATTATTATAATAAAAATATTAATATATATATATCTTATATATATATATATTAGTCAAATCTCTAATTATTTCCAAATAAGATCTTTGGTAAATATTTCCTGATAATATTCTGTCAGTTATACCGATACCTTGTAGCATACAATGAAGGAAAACAAAAGAAAAATTATCGATACTGATACAGTCGGCAACTCTATCGCCTATTATATATATATATATATATATATAATATATATATATATGATATTTATATATAGTGAGTATATATATATAATATATATTATATATATAGTATATAATATATAATATTATATACACGAGTATATGTTCTGGTTTCATGTTTTAGTTGGCTATATACCTCTCCATCATATCGGCTGATGTTTCAGGGGGGCTAAGGGTACTCGTAAACTAAATGCAACTGCGGTCGTAGGGAGGGTAGAGGGGAAGGTCCGCGCAACGAGGGAGGGGTTCGTAGATACGCTTTATGTTTTTATGGAATAATGGGATGGACATTATAAACTATATATAATATATCTTTAATATATTATATATATATATTATATAATATATTGAATATATATATATATAGTATTATATATATATATATATATTCTATATATATAATATTATATATGAATATATATTGTTTTACACAGAGCGTGGAAGGGTTAATTGTAATGGATGATTTTCTCAACCTTAGGCTTTTCACAGACTTTACCAACATCCGTGGCTAGCGAGTTAATGTCGAATCCGTGGAATATCACCTCTCTAGCTCTGCATCCCTTCTCTTAGCTTCTCTATCCTTTGCTCTGTTGTCATAAGAACCTAGATTTATGTAAGGATTTATTCTGCTAGTCACTCTTTTTAACCGGTATCTTAACATATAAAAAAAGATATTAATACGCTTATTCCATAATTTCCGTTGTAATGACGGTTTGTGCCAAAATAATTATCATCACTTAAAACGTCTCTAGAATCTAGAGTCTCTTAACTTTGATGTTCGCATAGCTTAAATCTTTTTTCCCCAGTCTCTATCACTTTGATGTTCGCCATAGGCTTATAATCTTTTTTCCTACTACAACAATAATCGTAGTGTTTTTGTTATTGTTCTTCTAATGGATTAAATTTTCCAGCCCTTTTAAAGTGTGTCATTACTTCTCACGAGATTGTTGCATCTTCTCATCCAAATACTGAGGTCCTCTATTTAAGAGATTTAGTTCGCGCAGCACAAATTGGTTGGGGTTCTCTCATACTGACGTTGGTGGGGAGGAGGCCGAAACATTCAGCATTTTCGGCTATCTGGAGTAGCTTATTACTGCAGCTACACATATTCCTGATTGTGTCCCAACAGCAATTGTGGAACACACGTAGCCTAACTAGCGTTTGCCACACATGTCGGCGCCCGTACACGTTCCACATCAAGTTCGCCTCATTTTTCTAATAAAAACAAAAAAAATT